>LTAE01006991.1:0-11486 GCA_001647135.1 Pontederia paniculata
CGACCGTTTATGCTTTTGCTCCTCATCACATGTAATCTCCCTCTGATGCTGGTCGACCGCTTCATATACTTAGGACGCCCACTGCACACATGTAATTCTTCTGATATATATTACGTGTGCACTGATCGTCCATTCCTTCAATTCAGGTCGACCACTATTCTGAACTTGAATATATCATGTTATATAAATCAGCTCAACAAGTTCATCAGTACATGATGAGTTCACTTACAAATTTGTGATCATTTAAAATACTCTCGGGATCCTAGATTCAACAATTAAGTTTTCACTTTCCAGAACCAAGAGAACAAGGCATGTGACACCTTGATCAAAGAATCAAATTTAAAATTTTATGTGCATCCTTTTTATGTTTCCAATTTATTAGACGAACTACCCTCGCTTGTGTAATGAAAAGAAAAAGGATTATTTTTATAAACCTCCCTCAAACTATCACAAATTTCGTATTTATCTCGAAACTATAAAATCGGATAAAAGTAGATCTAAACTTTTTTCAATTGAACAATTTCGTCCAACCGTATGATTTCCTATTTTTTTCATCTTTTTTATTTATTAAATATCCATTTTATCCTTTTAAATAAAAAATAAATCCTCTCCCTTCTCCCTTCGTCATCTCACATTCAAGTGTGAGCTCGCATCTCGTGTTGTCGCCTCCATGCGAGTTGAGGTTAGCTCACGCAGAGGTGAGACGGCGAGCTCGCTTGACCTAGCGCAAGTCGCTATCGTCTTTAGGCAAGTTTGCGCAGAGTCGATAGTGAGCTCACCTCTGCGCAATCTCGTATGATCTCATGTAGGTGAGCGTGAGCTACTGTGAGCTCGCACAGGCGAGCTTGCCTGAGCTCGCGCAGAGGCGACAATGCGAGCTTGCTTGCATGGGAGGTGGGAGATGACAAAAAGAGAGGATTCAATTTTTTAATGTAAAAGGATAAAATGATTATTTAATAAATTAAAATAATTGACAAAAATAGAAAACTAGACGGTTGGATGAAATTGTCCAATCGAAAAGAATTTGAACCTACCTTTGCTCAATTTTATAGTTTAGGAATATATCTAAAATTTCGCAATAGTTTAAAGGATGTTTATGAAAATAAATCAAAAAAATATATTGAAGGAATCAACAATACCTCATAGCTCTTCTACTTTTGTATACGTTTTCAACTGTTTAGCACAATGCATAATGATCAACATATACATAAAGTAGCATTACAGTATAACTTCCTCCATTTCAGTGGCAATTCCTGGTGCTTCTTATTTAAGGTATCCACAATCACTATTATCACACCTGTTAATGCCACAACACAAGCACTTAAATTTTTAAATCAACCATCATCATATTTTTTTTATGATTTCATGCATTAAGAAAAGGAAAATATGATAATTGATAAACTCGGCATAGAATTTAGTTTAGAGTGCTCTATCATTACACAGGTTCTTGTGTGAACAAGATGATTGCTTGGCTGTAGGACATGATGAACATAGAGATAATACAATATTCTTATTAACAGCCAAAGCAATAGATTGGGATAGATACGAAATCAGTTTCATCAATAACTCATCTTTAGCTTTCTCTTGTGTGGGCACCAAGACTCTGAAATGGCGGTCAGAGCTGCATAATTGAGGGCCGAGCAGTTAGGTTTAGATATAAGCAGAGGACGTGCGATATTGATTTAATTCTCGCATATAAAACAGAAGGAAAAATAAGAACTCCAACAAGCATGATGTAGAATAAACAAAAATAACTACAAAAGCTTATGGTTGCAGACATTTTGAAGTTAAATACGACAATATTAGCCAAACCTAACCAATTCTTTTGGGTATTTGGACTGCTAATCCAGCCAAACCACCTTACTTGGTATTATAAATTGAAAATTGTTACCCTACCTTCTTTTTAAGAGTAAGGATACTACTGTGTATAAATTATTGTAACACAGATTTTCGATGTAATCAATCTTAAAGCATTAAAAAAAACCGTAAGAAATTTGGAATATACCAATAAGCACTGTGTTGTGAAAACTTAAGTGAAAGCAAAAGGCTTTTTTATAACTACAGAAAAATGATCCTACTACATGTTTAAATCCTTAAGATTTTGCACATAAGCATGGGTGGCGATTGTGGCAGTTCTACTAATTCACTAGAAAGAGAGTTTGATTCTTGAAAACAGCCTGTGTTTGCCCCATCCATATCATGATGTGAAGTGCATAAAAAGGATAATACTAAAAGAAACTAGATGACTTACCTTAAGATTTTACCTCGAAAGAGAAACACAAGTGGAAAAAAGAAAGACAACGGAAACAATTTAGAGGTCCACAAAGAATCGATGACATTACTATCATGGTTAAGACTATCCAATCCATCACACAATATATGTACAATACAAGAATTGATCTCAGAAATTACTATATCAACAAAGATGTAACTGATGCATATATGTTAGCAGAGGTTTAAGTAAGAGGAATAACTGGACTTATGCTTTCAGTAATTGAACTTGAATTGTGACATCAGTCATGGAAACTGAAAGTGTTTGGTAGAGGTTTAAGTAAGAGGAACAACTGGACTTATGCTTTCAGTAATTGAACTTGAATTGTGGATACAGTTAAAGGCATACGATTACAGTTCGCCTAACAAGAATATCTCTGCTGGAATGAAAATGAGGTCCCGGATTTAATCCTTCATCTTTATGTTATCTTTTCTATTTAGTATTTCCTTCAAGAACAGGTTCTATTACAAGTCGTAACCAGATCGTGTCTAGGTAACACTCTTGCTTAAGAAATAGATACCATTCAGCTTTCACTTTGTATCTGGTTTGTGTTACTTCGGACCTTGACATTCTCAATAAGTATAACCAGGTAAATATCACTTCTTCAAAAAAGAAAAAAAAACAGGTAAATATCAAGATCATTGATCTTGCTCCAAACATTTTCCCCAAAGCAGACTTCAAATTCATTGTCCATTCAGCCATAAAATATACCAATTACCAACTAAGAAGTTCTTGCCTGTCTAGCTTCTTGGACTGAACTTTTCAAAACCAAGTTTAACAAGGAACAAAAAATATCATGACCCCCTTGCAAGGCAAATGTGTCTCCCTGCAGCTATATCTAGTCAATTCTTTTGTCTCAAACTTATAAGACAAATCCTTTCTCAACAGACCTAAGTACAGTCAAGCTAAGATCACGAAACCAACATTTGTTCCTGGAAGATCTTGTCAACTTTGTATTTAAGATGCTTATACAATATTAACCCATTGATCTGACGATTTTTGAGATACTTAAATACTATAATTTGAACATCAGAAATCGTTATTTTTTGTTACATTTCGGACCCACATTAACACAAGATGAACAAAAAGTACAACGAGAAGCGTTACAGCAAATAAGTAAACAATAACTTCAGCTAAGTGTTTCGTGTTAAACATCTAATGAAGCATCATTTGCATCAAAATATCACAAAATGCGAGTCCAAATTAAGTTGCATTCTTAACACAATCCGAGACTACGCAGAAGGAACAAATTGTTTCATGCGGAAAAAGGAGAAGGGCGATACCTAAGCGTCCTCCGAATAGCCGCCGTCGGCAATAGGCCGCAGGGGATGGACATCGGTGGCCCTGTTTTCGCGGCAGGAGTGGACGGTCTGGAACTGGTCAATGCGGAGCTTGCGGGTGATCCAGCCAACCTGGAAGTAGATGGAGTCGGTAGGGGGGAGGTCGACCTTGATGGCGTCGACGTCGAGCCAGACGAGGAAGCGACGGACCTGGATGCCCTTCAGGGACTCGACGCCGCCGTAGCGGAGGACGCCGGTAATGTGCGGCGCGTAGTAGACGAGGTATTCGAAGTTGACGTAGCAGGCTCCGTAGAGGTCTACGGTGAAGTTTCCGTCGTTGGTGAGGGAGTAAGACTTGACGATGTCCGGGAGGAGGCCCGGCGGGAGCCCGAACTGCGGGAGGACGTCGTAGACGGTGGAGCCATTGGAGGGGGACGAACGCTGTGGCGGAGGAGCGGCGTCGCCGGCGACGGCGGCAGGGGGGTGGAGGAGGAGGAGGAGGAGGTGGAGGAGAGAGGAGGAGAGGCAAATCAGGAAGAGTTTGGAAGAATTAGGGGAAGGTGAGGACGACATGGCGTGTTAGAAACGTGGCTTCCTTTTGCTATGAAATAGGAGCGTTTGCAGCATAACTGTAAACTCTATAATTAGTATTAGTATTAGTATTAGTATTATTATGGATGTGATTGAGATGAGTCCATGGGTTTTGAGTCTGAATCGTCATTTAAAATGGTCCGACGGACTATCTCAAGGAAGCTGGTCTGAGGCCAAATAGATATCATGAAATATTTTGTCTTGGAGGTCTTCTATTTGTAAAATTCTCCCCAAAACATTTCAACCTCTTTTGCATCGGCTCCTGGTTGCACGCGACCACGGATTTAGGTGCTCCGACCAAACCACGCTCTGATCATGATCGTAGACGACGATTGCAAGAGTTGGAAGGAGATGTATGCTTCTCTAGATTTTCGCAAGATATATCTCCCCTCAATTGTAGTGGATCCGACGTAGATCTCCCACTAGCAGTCATAAAGTTCGGGTGTTGATCCGCCTCCCTCTGTGAGCGATTTCCCAATTTGCCACCTCCCAATCCCACATCTGAACTTCCCTTGATCGGCTTTCCTCGTTGCAAGCGGCTTCCTGATGTGAGACAAGAGTTTCTCCAATCCAAAACTATAAATTTGCTCCGAACGACTTCACGACCGCATCTACCTTCGAATGAGAGAGGGAAAGTAGAAAGAGAGGGTTCCGAACGATCGGATGGGGCTCATGAACAACATCCATTCCTTTTTTTTATAATAGTCGAGTACTCGTCATCGTTCGCCCCATCAATTTCTGCCTTTCACGCCCAAATCGTGCGTCTATTTATTGTTTTCATCCGGTGCTAGCTTGCCATTTCCATATCATTTATGCAAGTGTGGACAACCTGGCGTAGCTGGCTCACCCCGACGACCGTTGAAGTGTAATTGATGTAGTGACAACCTCTGGCACTCCTCTATTGTTATAGGCCTCGGCAACGATGACACGTTTTGTCACTTACAACAACCTCACAAGCAGAGCCAAAATGTTTATCGAGTGGGTGCACAACTATTGTTATTTATATACTAATTTATATAATTATAACTATTGTGAAAATATAATATATATATATATATGTATATATATATTAAAATTTAGTATTGCAACACTATGGCATAATACAATAAGATACTATGGATTATGAAATAATAAAATTTAATATAGATAGCTAAATGGTGTTTTATTGAATAATATAAAATAATATTTGATTTAATATAAAGGATAAATAATAAAATAAAAGTTAAAAAGGGTAACAAAGATGGAAAAATAATGAATGTATAATAATTTACACAATTATAGCTTATATCAAATATAATAAATACATAACTTTTAAAATTTAGTAATCCAACACTATGGCATAATCTAATAAAATAATATGGATCATGAAAATAACAAAATGTAATATAGATAGAGAAAGAGTATATTAAGAAATAATCAGTGGCGGAGCTAGAACTTTTGTACACGGGGTGCACAATTGCTCATATACTTATTTGTATAATTAAAGAATTATTTTAAATATTAATCTATATTTGTAATTATAATTTAATAATTTATTTGGACGACATAATATAATTCAAAATATTTACATCAATTTTACTTTTTATTTTAAACATTAAAAAATAAAAAAAAAGAGTTAGAATATTTAAAAATATGGATATGATATTATAACACTAATTCATAATTAAATAAAATAATAATAAAATAAAAATTAACAATATTGATATATGTTTAAAAAAATATACTTCTATCCGTGTGATAGAATAATAAGTAGATATACATGATATAGTCATATACTAATAATCATAATTAAATAAAATAATAATAAAATAAAAATTAACAATATTGATATATGTTTAAAAAAATATACTTCTATCCGTGTGATAGAATAATAAGTAGATATACATGATATAGTCATATACTAATAAGTAAAAATGTATAATGTATTATATATATATATATATATAACTTTTAGTGAATTAATAAATTTTAATATAATATAAATAAATGATACTTTTTAAAATAATATAAGCTAATGTTTGAGTAAAGGTAAAGGATAAATAATAAGAAAATAAAAGTATGCAAAAATAAATAAATAGATTATTATGCTACAATATTATAAGATTAATAAGAAGAAATGTATATTATAATATATATAAATCATATTGTTAATGAATGAATAAATATTAATATGATATAAGCTTATGGAAGAATATATTAGACAATAAAGAATAAATAATAAAGAAGTAAAAATGGAATAGATAAAGTAAGTAGGAAAAAAAGAAAAAAATGATGTGGTGATGGGGGTATGAACTGATGACCTCTGATTGTTAGTCTTGTTTCTCATCCAACTGGGCAAGCCAACAATCTTGACCTATGCCTAATAATAACCCTATTTAATGGAGTCCAGTGGGTGCCAGTGCACACCCTTGCACCTCCCTGGCTCCGCCTCTGGAAATAACACATAATAATATTTGATTATAAGTAAAGGATAAATAAGAAAATAAAAGTTGAGTTGAGCTCATAATTAATAGAAAAATATTTCGAAAAGAGTGAACGAGTTATGATCGAAACAACGACCTCTTTCAATTTACAATGTAGGTGACCAACGTAGCACTGCTTCATATGTAAAAAGTAATAGTAGTTATTATTTATATAAGTTTCCAAGGGTGTTAGTGCACCCACAAGCATCTCCTTGACTTCTTCCTTGCTCCTACTTGACCAATGTGGTCACAATATGCTAGCATGCTCATTATCCATGCATAGTCTAATTAAATATCATGTTTTAAAGTTTTATTATCCATAAATACTTTATACTGACTCAAATATTTCTGAATCTCATCAAACCAGCATTCTTGATGAAAGGTTTGAGTTACATATCTCTTTGTGAGAGAATCAATTAATATATCACTTATAGGCACGTAGAAAATTGTCGTCTCCTTCTTATCTACTATAGATACAATAATACTCAATCTCAATTTGCTTTTTCCTTTTGAACTATTAGCTTATTGTGTATCAAGCTTATCATAGTATATCGGTAGTGATCCTCTGACCAAATCGAGCCTTGGTTCCAAAAGAAAACATCTGAGTCATATAACATGGGTGACTGTTGTATTATAAACAATATATTTAGTCTCTTTTATGTGTCTAGCAACACATCCTTATTTCTTGTTGTCCCAAAAAATAGTTGCACCACCTACAAGTAACCTGACGTGGACTTACGATCGTTTATATCACACTCAAAATTCGCATATAAATACCACATCGTTTCGAATGTATCAGCCTCATATATCAATCTTAATTGTATCATGCTCTTCAAAAATTGTAGTATCATCTTAATGGCCTCCTGATGGATCTTTCTGGGATTAATTTGAAATTTGCTAATCGGACTTATCGTGTAAGCCAAATTGGGACTCGTATAGAGCATCGATATATCAGACTACCCACCGCTTCTAAATAGAACTCCCCGAAGAGTTTCTGTCCTGCATCGGGACACTAACTTTTAAAGTCTTTTTTCAGTCATTAGCAAAGTCGGTGCGAAATTATTATTCTTCATCCTGAACCTCCTTAATATTTTATTAATATATTATTCCTGACTTAAACTCAAATTTCTTAAGTTTCTACAAGACTGATTTAAATGCCTAGTACATAGAATGCTTCCCCCATGTTTATCATTTCAAATCGCTTGCTCGATTTCTTTTGATCTCATTGAACATTCCTACATCATTTTTAGTGAGCAGTATATCATTTACATACAGTGATAATATTACAAAACTGCTTTCACTTTCTTGATATATACACAATGATTCAATTTATTCGACTTGAAATCAAATTGGATTATCGTCTCATGTAACTTCAAATACCATCATTTGTTTCAATCAATATAATGATTTTTGGATTTTATATACTTTATTCTCATGATCTTCTACTTGGAAACCTTTAGGTTGTGACATGTATACATCTTTCGATAAGTTTTCATTCAAAAAAGTCATCTTGACGTCCATCTAGAACAACTTCAAATTCATATATGCCACTATCACTAAGATCATCCGACGCAAACTTAACCATCGAAAAGTAAGTCTCCTGAAAATCTATTTCGAATTGCTGAGTATAACTTTTAGCCACCAATCTCACTTTGTGCCTATTAAGAGAACCATCAGTCCGATATTTTCTTTTGAATATCCATTTGCACCATATGGATTGCTACCTTCTAGAAAACCACATAATGTTCACACTCTGTTTTTATTAAGTGAGTCCATCTATGCTTTCATGGCGCTCGAGCACGATTTTGACTCATTTGAAGTCATCGCTTATTTATACGAAATAAGATTTGTACAATCCTCTATCTGAATATCTACGGAGTAACATGATGTCTCACACTCGTACAAAACATAATCATCCAAATGTGCGAGTATTATCCGAGTCCATTTATCAATGCAGGTTATAATCGTGGAAGTAACATGTTCCTCAACTTCTTCTACATGTATATCATTTTGTGTAACATCAACTTTCACTGTTGGATAGCCCAGTATATCTTTGGAATTGTCTTCACCGTCTCCTAGAATCATTAGATGATCATCATTCTTTTGAACTTGCTCCTTTTCATTTTTAAGAAAAGTAGCATCACGACTCTTTATAAGAACTTTTTTCAGGTGAAAAAAATTATACCCTTTGAATTTTCACTATATCCAATAAACATGCATATCTTGAAGTCCAATTTGTCCTTGAGCTGAGAATAATACATGCATTTTACATCTCAATTTTCAAAGATGACCCAACTCGGACTTCCTATCATTCAACAACTACTATGACGTTGATTCCATGAACTAATTAATGGAAATTCTATTATGTATGTAACTCACGGTCATTACTACCTCATCCCAGAAGCACTTTGGCAAACCCGAGCGGGACAACAAATAATTCACTGCATTCATCAGAGTTCTATTATTTCTCTTTGTCATACTATTTTGTCATGACATATATGACATTATAGTCTGCCTACATATACCCTCTGAAATGCAGTAGTTCTCGAATTCTCGAGAGTATGCTCTTTTCCTTTGCCTGACCTTAAACACCTTATAGGTCTTCCTAACATTTTCTCAACTTGTGCTTTATACATTTTAAGTCTCAAAAGCTTCTAACTTTCTATCTAAGTGGTATACATAACAATATGTAGAATACTCATCAATGAATGTAATAAAGTACTCTTTACTTTTATACGTAGAAACACCCAATGGATAATGAATATTTGAATGAACTGGTTCCAACAATTTAGTTGACCCTATCCCTACAGAAAACATGATCCTTGTTATTTTTCGGCCAAGCAATGCTCACAAGGCATTGTTATTATGCCAAAAATATTGGATACTAAGTTTATTTTCTTTATTTATTCCAATTTCAAATTTCTTGGATGTCTCAATCTCATGTCAGATATCATAATCAGATAAATATTATAGACTATACTAAAAGAGTCTTTTATTTTATCATTTTTATTACATTCAGGCAGAATATGTCATTAGTGGGCATATACCTCTCGGTTGCATACACCTTCATGTTCTTACATATGGTGGCTTGACCATTATAAACCTAAATTCAATGTCATTTTGCTAAAGGACGGGAATAAAAATTAAATTATGTCTTATTATTGACACGTGCAATACGTTCTTGAGTATCATAAAATTGTCACCTATATTCAACTTATAGTCAACAATATCCTCAACATCTACGTATATGTTATTTCTCATGTAGGTCACTTGTTCCTCCTTTGTTAGCTCTTCGAAGTTTATAAGACCCTCCTTGGTCTTGACAATGTGGCGAGTCGCAACCGAATCGATTCACCATCCTTCGATGTTCGTCATTAACGCGTTGCATTCCACCATGATGGTGAATGAGAACTTGTCGGTTCCCGCGCCTTTTCTTGGTCTTCTGCCTCCTTGTCTGCTTGGTGGGCCTTTATTCTCGTCTTGTCCTGATGTTATAGGACAATTGGCCTTAAAGTGATCAAACTTCACACAAATGTGGCAAGTGCCTTTCGGGACCTTGCGCCCTACCCTAAGCTTGAACTTCTTCTTCTTAAGGCTCAAGCTTGTCCCGACATATTTGTGGTGGTGCACGATGTGGCCTGTTCCTCATGTTATTCGGCAACTTCCTCCACGTCGAAGATGTTTGTCTTCTTCTTATCCTTAGTCATGTCTTGCTCGATGGTCAAGTTGGAGGAGAGTTCAACAACTCTTTTGATCAACTCTTTCAAACAAACAACTACGACAACTATGTCGAAGGCAGGCGGGATATGGTTACTGAGGTGATATGCAACAATTCTGTTTGTGTGCACTCTGTAGCTTCCAAGTCCTTCGCCAATACAATCATACAGTTTACATAATCGACACATTTTTGTCCAGCTTCATTTTACATGTGGTGTATCTATGCAAAGAATAATTGTACATTCATGTCCCTTTTGAATGCGTACTTGTCTTTTAAAGCTTGTTAAAGCTTGTAGGCACTTTCATGAGTCGCAAATACTCTTATCAAGTTATCCTACATATATATTAATATGAAGGTTCTTGTCTTCTCGTCACCGAACTTCCTTTGTTCCATTATTGCTACATGAGATGTTTTCTACTGTGAGAAGCTCCTTCTTGAAGCGCTAGTGGAGCGACATCAACATAATTTTGGATGTTGTCGTGAACTAAGCCATATATGATTCTACGACTCCAAGAGTCATAGTTGTCACCATTAACCGGTCCAATTTGGCTTGTTAACGGCCATAAATTTTTGGCATTTTTTTTATAAAAGTAAGATTTAATTATAATGAGAGGAAATACCAAAACTAATTATGTGATAGATATTTAAGATATCTTATAAAAAAATATTAATAAGAAATATTTCTATCTAAAGGTAATTTAGTCTTGAGAAATATATTATAAACTTGATTTAAAATTAAATTTGTCTATTTGAAGATAAACAAAATATATGTAAATCGTAATAATATTTCCAGTAATTTAACAAAAATATTGTCCAAAAATGTTTGTACGAAAATTGCTAAATAAGTTACCAACCAAATTTTTTTTGTAAAGTCCCAATTTTTTTTAGAAATAGTATTATTAAACTTTCCTGTGAAAAAAGAAAAAAAATGAAAACAATTTTCACAAAAGAAATATTCCATACTAAAAGTTTACATATATGTATATTATTCCTGCAAATAAATATTTTATAAAACAAATTAAGAAATAACTTTCAAAAATATGTATAAGTTATGGAAAAACCATGGGCAATATTTTTAAAAAAATGGGCCAAAATATTTTCCCAGAAATTATATAAATACATACATACATACATACATACATACATACATACATATATATATA
>LTAE01006992.1:0-23905 GCA_001647135.1 Pontederia paniculata
TTTATATTTTTCTCATTGTATTGATAAGCATTCTTTAACTTGCATTAGCATACTTTATGGATGCATCTTGTAGTGTTCAAGTACTTTTGATATCCTTCACTTTGATTATTTCTTTAATTTGCCCGTGTCAAATACTAGGCAGTTGCTGCTGCAAGAAACAATGGAGGTTATCCTGAAAGATTAGGACAACCTGAATGTCAGGTGAGAATGATATAGTTTTATTAACTAGTAGAGTTTCTATTATTTGGTTGTTGTTATCTATTCTAAGGACCTTTTACTGGTATAAGTATTTTATTTTGCTTATTTATCAGTCATATGAAATGTAGCATGGTGCCCGATTTGGCCTGAATAGATCTATGTCAGTCGTGCCATACAAAGTATACAACATTCCACCTTGGTATACAGGGTTGTGAGCCTCGGTATCTATTCATATTAGTGGACACATATTTATTTTCACATGCATAACGACATACATTCTCCTAGATAAGCATTGCACAAATTATGGGACAATTTTGCTTATGACAAATATAGACATCTAACACAATTTTCCATTTAGCATTGTGTTCCTTCATTATGTATGATCATTCGTATTCTTCTGGTCATGAATAATTGTTTCTTGTAAAAAAGAAACATCGAAAGTATGATCTCCAGTAATCTTACTTAGAAAAAAAAAACATCTACTTCTGATACTGCTGACCACTTATGTAGTAAATGTCCAGGGAAAATATTGTTTGTCTTTTTATTAGAAATTTCTGAATCCTATATTATTTTTCACTGTTAATTTTAACTAATTACCAAATCAGTTTTCCCCATGTTACAAGATAAGAAAAAAATAAAAAGAAACAAGAAAATAGAAGAAAAAATAAGTAAAAGATCTATGAAATCGAAGGTTTCTCATTAGTTCCACTTGCATGGAAATCCATTAAAGATATTTCTCAAGGCCTTGGATTTATAGATGTAAAATGTTTTCCTTTGTTTGATCCCAAGTTGTTGATGTTGCTCTATCTATTTCTAATGTATCTCTGTCTAATTCATCCTTTAGTACTACTTAAAGACTGGAACGTGCAAGTTTGGAGCTACTTGCAAATTTCACCATCCTAGAGACAAGGCTGGAATTGATGGGCAAGTTCAGTTTAATTCTTTGGGCTATCCACTTCGTCTGGTTTGTTCTTGCCTTTTGATTTGCAAATATGGACATTTCTTTCCTGTTCCACATTATTTGGGTCTGCTAAATAAAAAGTGAAATATACACTGGATGATTTCTCATGGTTTTTCTGTTGTAGAATGAGAAAGAATGCACATATTATTTAAGAACTGGGCAATGTAAATTTGGAAGCACTTGCAAATTTCACCATCCACAACCATCTAATGCAATGGTTGCTGCTCCTGTTTATACGTCTAGTAATTCCCCCACAAATCCTAATCAACAAAGTTATCCTGGGGGATTAACAAACTGGGCATTACCAAGGGCTTCGTTTATCCCAAGCCCTCGATGGCAAGGTCATTCAACCTATACTCAACTGATTCTTCCTCAGGGTGTGGTCCAAGTTCCTAACTGGACACCTTATTCTGTAAGTTATGGCTTTACTGTTTCTTATCTTTGCTTATTTTAAGAAGGAGAATGTTAAATGCCATTTGTTCCTTACATAATTTCTATGTTGCTCAGTATATGCTTATGGATCTTATCTTCTTTTCGAACTTGAAACATAGTTAACAGTATGTTTTGGTTCCATGTCCTCTGTTTTGGAGGAAATGGTATCAAAGGAATTTATATTTATGACATGACATAAGCTGTTAAGTTTTTCATTTATTTTATTAAAAGAAGTATTGAAGCCATGGAGTTGCATATGATTTCCTTTGATTTACATTTACAAAATGTGCACAACCGAGTTGAGTTTGTTAGTTCCTTGATTTCTCAATTCAAATTTATTGTGTTTGAGATTGCAATCCGAACAGAAACAAATCTATCTCTGATGATATCAGGATTGCAAAACTTACAACTTGGAGGTAGTTATATCTCTTCGACTGTAACACAAGTGCTAGCAAGTCAAATCTGTTGTATCATATCCATTATCTCATGACTAATTTTCTTTTAAATTTTTCTGCACTTTTCCTTGGTTTTCAGTCCTTTGCTCCTTTTCCTGTGTCTTGTTCTTTGAATAAACATTGACATATATCTACCATTTCTATTACTTGTTCCAATGTGCTAAGGCTTTTATATTCTCTAAGAGGGATAATTAATAAAGATTCTTTGCAGTTAATATGATCGAAGAGCGAGATTTCTTAATAGTTAAGATGTTTAAACGGAAAGCAGAATGCGCCTTGTCCATGTCAAAATGTTTTTCTACTTGGTTTAGTTTTGTTATGTATTAATTACCAGGTGCAGTTTCTCCTCAGTGTTCTATGAAGACCTGTCAATACAAGTAATATGGTCTTTTGCTAACACGACTGTTTGTTCAATCTTTTAAAAAAAACTGTTTGTTCAATCTATGGATATGTCAATACATGTTAGTTGCCCACCTTTGGTGCCCTTGAAATTTATACTTAAATTCATCTTAGAATAACATGTTATCAATAACCTTTAAATAACACATTATGTTTTCGGTAGTTCCGCCCTTATTGATGTAGTAATTGCAGGCACATCTGGGACCCTCATCTTTGGAAAGTCAGCAAACACTAGCAAGTAGTCAGACAAATGTAGGATTCTTAGGGACTTCATCTTCTTATAGGTCGGGTTCCTTTCCTATGGGTATGTACTCAGTACAACAGGAAAGCATATATCCTGAGAGGCCTGATCAGCCTGAATGCCAGTTCTACATGAAGACTGGAGACTGTAAGTTTGGTGCAGTTTGCAAGTTCCATCATCCTAGGGAGAGATCAATTCCTCCTCCAGATTGTGCATTAAGTCCACTAGGCCTCCCATTGCGTCCAGTAAGTTCAGCTTCAGTCAGCTCATATTTCTCACTCTATTAGTAACAACTTCGTGATAAAAAATGTAATATTAGTGATAAAAATAAGCATGCATATACATGATTACTACTCTCTGACATCTATGTACATTTGTTATTATCTGGCACAACCAGTTGTCTTAATATTTTCCTTTTGTAATGATGACCATGCATGATTAATGATTATACTACTTTGCCGCTTTTATTTTTGTTTAGCAAATGAAATTGGATACAAGTCATTTGGGAATGAGATTCTTAACCATTATCAAGTAACAAATGACATTTTTTATGCTACTCTAATAAGCACGCAAACTTGACTATTCAACATGTAGAACTTGTGAATAGATGTAGACTAATACATAGAAGTTGCCGAACATCAGAGCTTATGCAACTAAAGTCAGTTGATTACATTCTATGATCCTTCTCTTAACTTGGTAATATGCAAAAAAAATGCATTTAGATGTATGAATATAAAAAAAAAGCATGTCAGCATAAAATTTTCTCTTACCTATGTTTTTTTATATTACAAGGAATGAATAGGTTCCTGACTATTTCATATTGGTAAACAATGTAAACAGTTATATTAACCTCAGGGAGAACAAAAGTGGGCAACTTAAAAGAACAGGAGAACAGAAGTGGAGATGTGACTTATTTTTCTTCTTTAAGGGGTTGAGGAACATTATTTCTTAAGATCATTCCAAAATATTAACTTTCCTGTATTGGTAAAGGAGATTGTATCTGTTGAAAACTTGTTTGGCAAATAGCACTGTGACTATTTATCTAGTTTGCTGCCTCCAAACTTAAAAGATTCCTTAACTGCTCATTTAAAGGATTAAAAAAAAATATAAATTATTTAGCTGTATTTTTGCAAGTAGCAACAATATCAGAAGGTGTTGATGACATTATTGTTTAAGATCATTCCAGAATTAACTTTGCATTATTGATAAAGGAGACTGTATCTGTAGAAAACTGGTTTGGAAAATAGCAATATGGCTATTTAGCTATTTTGCCTGCCTCCAAATTTAAATACCCTTTAACTGCACACTTAAAGGATTAAAAAGAAACAATATAAATCATCAGCTGTATTTTAGCAAATATCAACAATATCAGAAGGTGTCAAGTAACATCGTTGCTTAAGATTGCTCCAGAATATAAATTTTACATTATTGGTAATGGAGATTGCAATTACAGACAATTTGTTTGGCAAATAGCAGTATGATTATTTATCTAGTTTCCTTGCTTCCAAATTGAAAGATCCTTTAATTGTACACTTAAAGAATTAAAAAGAAACAATATCAGCTCCTCATCTGTACTTGATCAAGTATCAACAATGTCAACCTTCCGAACTGTAGTTTTTATTGTATCTTTATTTAACAAGAGCTGTCGGTACATTGCCCTTTTCTTCCTTTTCGTCAGTGACAGACCTAGGTTATGTCCAAGGGGGGCCATGGCCCCCCCTAACTTTTCAAGTTTATATATATACAATTATATTAATTTTAGTTATGGCCCCTCCTAATTTTATCAAACTTATATGTGTATACATATTTATATATTATATACTAATACTAAGAGTAATCATGACCTTCTGTATTTGCATTTAATACAATATATTAATTGAGCCAAATAATTAAGACTTCCACACAGACACACACACACACATAATTAGGAAACTTCCATCATATATATACATAAGAGATGTATAATATTAATGTTAATTACAATTTTAATGATGACGCTCAAAGTATATAAGTATAATAGTAACAGTAATTTTAATTTAACTTTGTATTATTATTGTTATTATCATTGTCTTCTTAAATTCTTATTCAAAAAAATCTAAACTTATTTTTTTTATTTTTGTTCTCTCCTTTGTATATCTCATTCGGTCTGGAAAAAAAATAAACTTAAGATTAATGTTCATCCTTTTATCTTGATTAATGCTCAATTGACACATGAAACGTTAGTCCTTCGAAGTATGATCACAAATGCAAAAAAAAATTCATGTGAGTTAATTACTTAATTAAATGAAATATGTTTTTTTTATATATTTTCTCTCTTTTTTTCACTATTGTGCAATTGAATATCTTAAGTAATTCAACTTCATATTTCTTATAAAAGAAATTCACTAAAATAATAAAATATTAGTTTGTTTATTTTGAATCTTATATACGTCGGCTCCTTCTAATATTCATTTCTGGATCCGTCCCTGATTTTCATGGCACACCATCTCGAACCCCTTAGTACAATCGGGTAATCGTGGTTTCTCTTGGGACTTGTATCAATATGGTTTCATGTTGGCAGTTTCTTGAATTTATTTCTGTTAATTAATTGTATCATGGCCTGAAGATCTTTAAGGCCTACATCCTCTCAAATAGATTCTTAAATTTATCCTTTTTTCATGATGAGACTTAAATTCATCCTTTTATTGTTGTTTTCTTCAGATATGAGGTGTTCACTTTAACACATATGATTGATTTCGGAAGATATTCTATGATCAAGCCTTAAGCTTGGCAAGTACTGACTAATTGACAGTTACGTTTATCCCAGATATAAAACTTGATTTATTTTAATAAAAAGAAGAAAAGTTTGATGATTTGTTTCCACACATGCTGAAATAGTTTAGTTTAGCAGAACCATCTTGAGGATCTGATGTCTCAGGCTTGCCTAAAGTATATTTGAGCTTTGATGTCACCTGTATGCATGTATGGTTATAAAAGAAAATGCAACAAGTGGATAAGATTTTTAATCGTTAGGCCATAAATAGTTAATTGTCCTTCATTTGCAGATACATTAATAATTGTTCGATGATTTATGATATGCTTCTATCCATTTTATGAATTAAAATTTCAATTTCACATAATTTTGTTTTTTTAGGAGTCACGTTATTTTGTTAATTGTCACAATTATGTGAACTTTAGGCACTGAGAAACTGGCAATTGCATGCATGTTTAGTTAAATTTCATCGAACTTTCCCTTGAAAAATCATCATTTTTTTGTTTGTTTTGAATTTTATTGCATTTGCTGAACTTCTTGGACACTTTGCTATATCCATATAGAATTGGTTATAGGTATCTTTTAACTATAGGAGTGGACTCTAACTTCTCTCTTCTTCGTGTCAACAGGGAGAACCCGTATGTGGCTTTTATTCTCGATATGGAATTTGCAAGTTTGGTCCTAATTGTAAGTTTGACCATCCCATGGCGACTTTCGCATATGGACCTTCAACAGCCCCTGGAGGCAGTGTGCCAGCTGTCAGATATTTACTAGGATCCCCGTCAGGAACTTCATCCGCTTACTCAATGCAAGATCCTCTGTCAGTCTCCCGGAAAGTTTCTACTGCTAATGAAAATGCTGAAGAGTACATCTAGAGTCGGTTCCTGTTCAGATAATTTATATTATTCTGCATTTTGGCCTTATCATCTAAAGGTGCGTCTACTTGACAGAAAAGTGAAAGTTGCCACCATAATCCTCATCTTGTGAATATACATTATCTGTTATACATCAAGGAGAAAGTAGGAAATGTGTTCTTTACCTGGAACCATATCTGCTTTCTTCTTAGTATGTATTTCTGTCCTTGTTACTTATATAAAACTCAGTATACCTTGCACTCCATCCCACTCTTTGAAGAATCCCCTACCCTGTACGTTGGACATCACGGCCATCACCTTTGTAAATTTTCTTTCAACTTCACCTTCCACCGTCTTTGCCGCTTATCTTGATGTTTCCTTAAAGAATAATCTGTCTCCTGAGTTATATCTTTCCTTCTTGTATGTAATACAGTGTTTCATAGTTCGATGTGGACAGCCCCGGATACCCAAATGTCAACTTTTGTTTTCTGAAGGCAGTAAAATAAAGAATTCTGCCTCAGGCTGTAATCTGGGTGGCTATTTGACTTTTGAATTGACATGTGTTTGCTCATTTGGGTCCCTTTTTTTTAAGCAGTTTAACAAATTGGTCGTAAGACAAATTTGTAAT
Source organism: Pontederia paniculata (assembly GCA_001647135.1). Lineage (NCBI taxonomy): Eukaryota > Viridiplantae > Streptophyta > Magnoliopsida > Commelinales > Pontederiaceae > Pontederia > Pontederia paniculata. The sequence continues at coordinate 6,921 of LTAE01006992.1, forward strand.
GCAGTTGATCCATTAGTTTGCAACACTTGTATTCAAGAAGTCAATTTGACAGATTCTAGAGCAAACTTGGAGTGCCTTTATGTGACCTCTTATTTGAAAATTTTAATCTGACGATGTCTGGTTGTAAAATCATCTTGTGCAATCACCTCGAGTTGTCTATGTATTTTGCATAGTAAACAAGTCTGGTTAACACATTATGGGGAATAAATAACATTATATGCCTCTTAAAGGAGGGATGCGCAGAACCACGGCCTGTCCTTCAAATCCTGCAGTCGAAGATCCATTACTGATTATACATTGTTGTTATGGTTGTTTAGTTGCCTACGCGAGTTGATAACTCGTTTCGCAATGTCAGCTCAAGTGACAAATGTAAGGCTTCAAGCCTTTTTTTTCTTAGTTCTTTGGTAAGCAAATTCAGTGCTGAAACTTGAGACACTAGCTTTCACTTGAAACATGAACATCTGGTGATGCACATGTGAATCCCATTTTATGCATTTGATAGTGTATTCTAAAGTTGCAGGTAAGCTGAGGCAGACAATAGTCATCAACATCTGTGCATCATAATCATAGCTAGCCTTCAGATTGTTTATTTGAGCTGGTCACCAGCTTAAACATATCTTTCTGTCGCTGGCATTTTCTCTGTATGGAAAAAGCTCTGTTATGACTGTCTTCATGATAATAGTGATTCAGTCATGAAATCTTGAGCAAACAGTAACTTGTGCTCTGACTGTTTGTATTGCTGTCTGGAAAGTGAACCTTACCCTGCAGAAGGCAATTATAATATTTAAGTTCCTACAGTAGCTCTCCCTTTTCATGATACTTGTGTCCTAACTACTGTATATTTTTCCCTTTTCTGATATTGGCATTGATTCACAATATCACATCTACTTCCCTTGCATTATTAATTTTCATAGAACAGACAAACTCCTTCTTCCTTGCATGATGAAGTTGGAATAATTCTGATCTCATCTGTCAAAGTTTTGAAGTGAGAATAATCATATAACAATCTCAATCATATGCTTTTTAATCATTCGCATATATGCTTTCCGATATGTTATTTGAGAACACACATACATTGCATTTTTGGTTTCTCTTTACTTTATAACATTTATGAAGTATATTTGACCAAGATCTCAATTATTTTCAGAAACTCTTATTCATACCTGACATCCATTTTCACCATCGACTCCTTTTTCTATTTTTTCTTTGCATATTAAATTTTAGATGTTAATTTAGTTCGAGAGAGTTAAAAGTAAACTATTTATTTATTTATTTTATTTGGGTTAAACCATATCTCATTTCTCAATTCCTTTATAAACACCATAACGTTTATTAATGTATTTATTTTTCATTTGTGTCATCCGTTGTAGATGTGCATGGTTCCATGGTTATGAGTTATGACACTGGGTTCAATGTAGGTGCTCCTTAGTTAAGTAGGGAGCACCATGTTACTTACATCTTCAACCGTAGGATGTTAAATCTACGATGGAGATTAAATTTTTTCACCATGTTACTTACATCTTCAACCGTAGGATGTTAAATCTACGATGGAGATTAAATTTTCTCTCTCCTATTTTTTTTTCTCTTCTATTTTTTTCTCTCTCCTAAATTTATCCACCATACATTATGCATCCTACGGTTGAACATGTAGGTATGAGATTAAATGTTCTCTCTCCTATAAGTTACTCATATAAGTTCCTTAACTAAACTTAAATAGTCGATTATTAAATAACAAAAGGACAACACACATGTACACAAAAAAAATAACTAAGCTATTTAATTATGGTATTAAATATTCCAACACCCCACCAAAATCCTTCTTATTATTACTAGTCTACTAATTTAAAGCAGAGTTCCTAATAAAAGAAGCCATAAAGCAAAGGCACCCTCCTCCACACTCCACTCCGCTCCAAGGAGGGAGGACATGGCTTCCATCTCTCCCCTTCTACTCCTCGTCNTCTCTCTCTCTCTCTCTCTCTCTCTCTCTGTTTTCTTCTGACTGCATTTGCATATATGTTTGTTGTGCATGCATGCGCAGGCAGCGAGCGGTCCGGACGAGGCGGGGCCGATGAAGCTGGTGCCGGCGGCGTCGGAGCAGAGGTCGGTGCTGGTCTTGGACGAGGCCAAGCGGAGGCGGCTGAACAGCTTCCAGATATGCTCGCTGTGCACCTGCTGCGGCGGGCCCAGGGGCCTCTGCCTGCCGTCCCCCTGCTGCTACTCCATCAACTGCAACATACCCAACCGCCCCTTCGGCTTCTGCTCCTTCACCCCCAAAACCTGCAACTGCTTCGGTTGCCACCTCTGAAACACTCTTTTCTTCCTCCTCCTCAACTCTTGCTTTCTCTCTCATCTCATTATATAAGAAAAAAAAATTATAGCCTCTACTTGTTTACTCAGTAATAATTAATTTATATTAGTTGCTATTTACTTGGTTAATTTAAGTGTAGCAAAACAATTTTATATCTGTTCCAAAAGGATCTTTGTTGCATTGGTGTTGGTTCATAGTATATGTATGCAGTATATATGATAGTATTTTTTTTTCTTGCAAATTAAGTGAGAGAAGGTAATTAAGTACTCAAAAACTCATTATGGAATTGCTTTGTTTTATGGCATATTAGTTCACATTCACACTGCACAGAGCTTTGGTATTTCTTTTCTCTGTTTCTCTCTCCATTTTTATAATTTTATTGTAGTGTGTTTGGGAACTGCAGAAAGGAGCAGTGAGCTTATAAGTGAGTGTGTTGGTTGTTTTCAATGAGCCTAACAATAATGTTTGTACACATTTGAGTTGTCTGTCTGGCCAACCAAAAAAATGTTAAAGGTTGGTGGCAGTTGGGTAGAGAGAGAGAGAGAGAGAGAGAGAGAGAGGCGGCATTAAAAGCCACTAATAAGTGCTATGAGGATTTATTTGGTTGTGTCATGCCTTTGAGGGTGGCCTATGCACCCTCTGAATTGTCATTATTTATTAGGGTGGGCTATTTATGTCATCTCATTTACCATCTCTTTCTTTCTCTCATGTGTGTCTATCTTCTTCTTATCATGAAAGTTCTAATATAATAAACAACAATGCAAAGGCATCTGATATGGGATTCTGAGCTTCTCCCCCATGCATTGGTGTCTGATAATTTCCTTAGGTTTTTCAGAGAATGATATGTTCATTTTGTGGTCACAATTTTTTTTAAAAAAAATAATCATCACTATTTTCAACACTTTATTTTCTAGTAATAATACAATCATAGACAGTGGCACCTCACACTGAAAGCCAACAGAGGCAGCATTACTGAAGTGCATGGACATTGGGGACATTGGAGACTGGTGTAAAAGGAAATGCTTCTCATTATGGAAAGGCAATTGGTTGGTGATTTCTTAAAGTTTTGTTTGTCATTTTTGTCTTTTGGATTGTCAAAAGGAAAATGCAATGAAGTAGGGACCAGAAACAGGAAATTTTCATATATATGTTCACTTGTAGTTGGTGTCACTGAAGAAAGAGAGATGTAAAGAGGCCTTGATTTCTATGTGACAAATGTGTCATATGAGATGGGTGCAAATGCATCTTTCCTTTATGGAGGAGGCAAGAAGTTTGTTTGTTATGGGCTATTTGAATGAAACTCTTTCTAGATCAAAGCACCAATGATGCATTTGGGACTTGAAGTTTTCCTGTCCTGCCCTCATGCCATGTGGGTTGGGGTCATGAAAATGAAAATGGTAGCTAGGTAGGTCTTCATGAATCCCCACAGTATAATTTATTGCATTGTGCTACTACTTGCTACATGCCATGTCATGCCATGCAGTGCAATGCAATGACTTTCCTGTTCATAGGGTATCACAATGATATTGAGTCATGATAGATAACACCTCTTTGATGTACACATGAAGAAGTGTGTAATTGCATTGGAGCCACATTCTCATTATGACTCTCCAGATTTGTAGCAAAGACTGGTGGTGAGATTCATTACCCCACCACCACCAGCACTACCAGCTTCAGAAGCTCATTTAACTCTCAATTTTCCAGCTGGTTCCTTCTGCTCTGCCAACTCTTTAAATGAGGTTGGATGTGCAAACAGGCCACTGGTTCATCCTTGCATGCATTGGAGGGAAGGGAAGAAAAAACATATTGCATTTACAAATCATTGTCAATCTAGCATTTTATTTTCCACACAGTTGCCTTTCACTTCCTTATCCAAAAAATGACCTGTGAGGCTGTGAGACTGCTAATGAAGAGGCATCTTTGAGCAGGATATTTCTGGTTATTTCTTTGAGGTTTTGATACATGTTTCTTACATGCTAATCATAGACAATCAGAGGTCTGTTTTTTTAGAGTTAAGGAGCATGTGGAGCTCAATTAACTTCACATATGTACGAAACAACATAGATCTCGAAATTTATAGTGTTTCTTTAATCCTATTTTATTTTTTTTAATAAAGTGAAATTAAAGGATAACTGTAGTTCTCAAAATTTACGATGCTCCATACATGTGGAGTAGATTTTAGTTTCGCATTTTTTTTGTTACAAGGAGAGATTTATAGGTTTAATAAATCTCAAAATAAACAGCTTAAATAAATCTCAAAATGATGATAGTTTGAGAGATTGAGATAATTGATTCTGGGTGTGTAATTTAACGACTTAAATCGAAATTGTAGATCGATAATGGACTGAGCCAAATATTTGATAGGTTAATACGGGCCGAGCCCATGTGTTTCTTATTACTTAATTTAGACAAGTATTTTTTACAGCCTACGAAATTTATTATAACATGTCTAACATTAATGTATCAAATTCTCATTTTGATTAAAATGGTCATCTTCTAACATTTTCATATAATAAGGGAGATTAAAAGGACATTATTTGACAATTATTTTATCGTCCATTTTTAAGAATATAAATATGAAGACGTTATTTTTTCTATGGCTTAAGCTTTTAAAATTGTTGGTAGTACATTTGATTTAACATGATATCAAAGTTAGAGGTTCTAAGTTCGAACCTCGTCATTGCTCGTATTAAAAATTAATTTTCTTCTTTACTTGTCCACGTGTTGAGCTTTGGCTAAACGTGAGGGGAGCGTTAAGAATATAAATATAAAAATATTGCTCTTCTTATCAGCTTAATTTTTTAAAATTGTTGGTAGCACATCTAATTTAACATCCATGTAAAAAAAATAACTCAGTTAAATAATTAAGTTATAACCTCGATGAATAGATATAATTAAGTTGGAAGCTTACAAGTTCCATTAGTGGAAAAGGAGTAACCTTTAAATTGGAATAGATAAAAGAACTACCACACAAATATCATCGACAATATTTAATCGAAAGATCAAAGATTTGTAACTAAACAACGTCATTGTCGTGTTTACTTGATACATGCAACATCGACTATTTTTTATTTCTCATTGAGTAAAACGAAAATAATTTTGTTAGACTCGAAATATTATTGTTGTTATTTTGGGAAGCTTAATTAGATACCCATTTAATTAAGTATCGAACATGAAGAATCATATGCAAAATCCAACCAAAATCTTTAACCAAACCCATGCATAAGTGATAGTTTCCTCGTCCCAAGGTAGGTTTATTGGGAAATCCAGGTATATTCCCCGTGCCAATAAAATTTATAGTGAATAATAGAAGAGAAAGATTGCACCAAAAATACATAGAATTTATATAGTTCGCTTATATTCAAAGAATAAGGAGTTCGTGGAGTTTGCTCTACATGTATAGAGCGACATTAAATTTTTACTATGTGACTGATATTAAAGTGATTTAAGTATTATTGAATCATTTTTGTATATCTTAATTTTAATCATAAATTTTAAATCGAACCGATGAAAAATTTGCTTTACACATAAAAAATAATAATAAATGGATTAAGATCATCCTTTCACTATAATCCTAAGGAACAAAAATAAATAAATTTAGCTCACAATAATAAGATTTTATATGTAACGCTCCCAGAATATCACCTCGCCACGTGACAGAATGCCCTCCTTGGAGCTCTATGACATTATACATATCTTGACTTAAAGATTGACTATCATAACTTGATCAACAAAATATGAAAGAAATAAAACTTTAAAACTCTTTCTATAACATAAACGGAAAATACGCGAAAGTCTTACATCATATAATTGTCTCAAAGGTCTAATTAGAACAACTTAATAGAAAAAATTAAATGAAAGGACATTTAAGATCACTAGACATGTGCAAAGTCAGCTACCACGATCATGAGTCGCCTCATGCACCATTAGCATCTTATACTGCAGACTACTCACCTGCAAGATCCAATACAGGGTAAAAGAAGTATCCTCCTGATATACGAAATCCAGTATGTAAGGCAATCAATAGTTAATCATGACATGATAAATAAGAAACAATAAGATTAAATTAATGATAAAATCAAAAGATCAATTATTCCTTTTTTTAGCTTTCTTACATTTCTTAGTTATATTTCATCATCTTGATCATCATGCTTTCATACATCATTTTCTTGAACTTTACATCATCTTAACATCTTACATGACATCATCTTTCATAACTTAACATCTTTGCATCAAGAGTGAGCTATGACTGATAGGTCAAACATCAATCACTATGAGCATATTGATGTGAAGTGTGGAGTAAGATAGAAAATGACCACAGGTTATGACGTAAAGTCAGGGTCAATCTTCTGTAAAATATTATCTTCACTTCAAATTTTAATATTTATGAACCTAGCACATCCCTATCACCGCAAGTATACGACAATCGTCGAGTACTTCAGGTATCGATCCACAGAGAAACTTCATTTTCACACCTCTATTTTCACTTTTCCTCAAACAAGGTCTCGTGGTTGGGGCTTGACACTAGAGGTCCAAGCCCAACCGAAATTGGTGAGAGTAACCAATTAAGAACATAAATAAGTTTTTGGGTTTTTAAAATAGAAATTACAGAAATTAAAACAAAGATAATCCCAATGATGAGAGGACACCAGAACCTTGGGTTCACCTCTGAATCCCACTTATATGCTTTTTGACGTGAAAATATAAAACGCCGCATAAACCCTTATACCACGGGTCAAGGCAATCCCGCTCTCGCGGTGATTGCTCTACCTTTTCGCTCTCGCGGTGGATGCTCAAGGCTTGACCAAATGTAATCTGGTCATAGTCACACTCTCTCACTAGGAGGAGAGCTCACCATCTTAAATCTCGATAACAGATTATAAATCTTGACACCCAAGTTCCAGAGGGGTACCGCCTCTCAGCATGCACTGACCTCTTTTCCAAGGGGGACCTAAAGGTTCAGATAGAGAGCTTTCTCAAGTCGGAGCATCACCCTACTCTCGCAGCGGTAACCTGATTCAGCAAGCCCCCACTCTCGTGGCGTATGCTCGCGGGGCCGACTAAGAGAATTATTCCCCAAATTACCTATCAAGCTTCTATCAAGGTCAAGGTCACTCAGTTCTCCTCTCTATCTAAATCTATAAATCAAATTCAAGATGGTTGTTGCTCCCTTCGAATCAAGCTCCAGAGGTGGGGGCAAACTCTCACCTATTCCCTAACTCAGAAGGCATAACATGGACTAAGGTTCCCCCAAACTTCATCACTAGACTCTCGGCTCACTGTGTGAAGGTGTCAACCCTATAAGGTCCTTACGAACAATGTGCACTTGGGAAGAATCAAATGAATCAACAATAAATCACAACATACAAAATCTTACATGCGATTCAACACACGAGATCAAGTAGGCAACGTAGAAGATGAAACTCAAAAATATTTCATAGCATAATAGATAGAACAGTCGTTCCCCTAGGATTTCTGTGATAGGAGTCTAGCCAGACATCCTGGGGGCCTACAGTTACAAAATAACGAAAGTATTTAGCCAACATAGTTCGTCGAAGATTAAACTAAGTGTAGAAAATAATAGAGCTTTGGTGTCTGTCCTCCCCCTCGTTACGTCGTCTTCTTCTCTTTTTATATTCCCCTTTGTGTCGTCTTCAGACTTCTCTAGTGTTTTCCCAAAATTCGGAGATGAAAGAAATTCGAAATCTCCAAAATCCCCAAAATCTCGATTAGGTGAGGGATCAACTCCTAAAAATTCGGTCTGACAATTATGAAAGTTACTCTGGTCCCCCAACTGCAATAAAAAGGGAAAGGATTTTTAAAGTTCAAAGGATTCAGATCGCATAAATCATGGACATCAGTTAAAATCCTCCTCAAATAAGCTCAAAATCACAAAATTCAAAAAATAGTTATGTTGAATATTCAAAATGCGAAAAATAAATCAGCAGATAATATTTACAAAAATGGAGCTCGGGGCAAACCCTTTGGAGGTTGGGTCAAGCTATTTAGGTATACCTTCTCCTGTCATCACATACTTTACATAAAGAGTGAGCTATGGCTATGACAAAACATCAATCACTCCACATCATCATCATTAATCATTTTACTTTTCATACTTCCTCTTTAAATTCTCATCTTTGATTAGTAAACATCCATCAATGATTAATAGCCCTAGTTCCTCTAATGCAACATGATAATGCAATATTTAGACCAAGTGATTATCTTTGTTATCTTTGACGTATCCTATTAGAGCCTTTGAAATGACTTTGAGAGTTGCTTTGGTGACTTTGAATTACTCATAAGCCTTGAAGGTCTCGTCATAGGTCAATGAGGGTGCACAAACCATGATCAACATATGATACTCGAGAAATCCTTTCGTTGCAGGGTGGGGAGAAGCCAAGCAACAAGAACTAGGTGGCAGTTGTCTTGCCCGTCCTATCGTAAACATCATTGCACTCCCAAAACTTTAATTAACGATATATGACGACCTCAACATTTAATTAGGTGAAGCATGTTGACACTTTATCTTGTCCACATAATTAATTCTTAAATCATCATTTAAAATAATTATTCCATCTCTCAGCAGCGCCGACATGGGTCGTGTCCACCATGGATATGGTCCGTGTTCGATGATGAATTCAATCATCAACGAGTCATTTCGGTGAGTTGACGTGGTCCGTGTCGGGTGAAGACACGATCCATTTCGTCATCTTTTTCATATTAAAATAAACCTCTTTGGACAGGCGTCATGTTTTCGACCGTGTCCGATTTTCTTGTGCGTCGTTATCAATTCCCTTTAATAAAATAATGTTATCGACTAACACGTTAGGGTACGCGGCCGATGCGGTCCGTTTTCACGACCATGACATTATGGTTTGTATTCATCTTCAGTGGCTGACGCAGACCATGTCCGGTTCAACGCAGGTCGTGTTTCATCTTCGTTCTAATGTTAACTTCTTTAACCCGAAACACGCCTTAGGTCATGGTGACGTCAGTAGCGTTCGGCGATCAGTCGTGTCCGTATAAAACGATCGACGTTAGGGTTCCAGCCAGGACGCGGCCGTGTCTAAGGAGGACTTGGACCATGTCCCGGCATAACAGGTTGGTGTCGGTGGACGCAGTTCGTATCCAGGGTGGACGCGGATCGTGTCACGCCGACTTAACAGGCACATGTCGACGACGCGACATCATCCCGACGGACATAGGCCGAGTCCGAGAGACGCGATCTATTTCTGTCGTCGTGTTCTCAATTATACAATTAATTATTGCACAAAAATATTAAACAGATTCTAGCCGAATTTAATTATTCATCTAGGCAATTGAACATGGATCAAATAACTTAATTAAACATCTTAAATTATCATATCTAGCATGAACCCTAGCATGCAATTTATTAATCATGAAAAACTTATATATTGAGATTCACCTATTTACATACTGAATTTTGTAGGGTAGTTCTTTGGTCTTTAACAACGTCCTCTTAATTTTTTCTACTACTCCTGATCTTCTTTATATTCTTCTAGAGATTTGGGCATATGTTCTAGGATGAGAGAAGGGAACAGAGAGAGAGAGAGAGAGAGAGAGAGAGAGAGAAATCTTACCTAGAGAAAGAAAACTTGGCAGTTAGGGCTTTGTGACACAGAGAGTATAATTATAAGGCCCTATCTATGGTCTTATTTATGGACATAGAGATTAGGGTTTCCTAGTTAAATTCAAATTTAAATTTGAATTATGAGATTTAAGCTAAACAATCTCATCTAAATAATTCTCAATTTTTAACTGATTTGAATTTAAATTCCGAAATTACACATATTAAAAATATTATTATTTTAAGTAAACTCGGACTCCCACCCGACAGTCTTCAACACAGGCCGTGTTATGCCAACATTAGCGTGTTGATCTCTTCCAAAACGGGTCGTATTAGTATATGGTGTTACATTGTATATATATCATAAAAAAATATGAAACTCTTATTCGTAAATATAATAGATATAAAAAAAATTCGATAAGTTACTCCATCCCCTCCGCATCCACATCCTTCGTTAGCTTGTGGAGATTTCAGCGGATGCTCCCTCCTTTTTTTTTCGATTAATGCTCCCTCCTTTTGACCTCCCTTAAGTTTGATGTCTAGACAATGTGATTCGATCCGATGATTCCGACAATCAGAATCTTTAATCTCAATTACAGGATCATTGATCAGGTCGGACCCGAACTGACTCGATCATCAATGGGTCGAGTATGGATTTCAAAATCTGACCAAACCCGATGACCCGAACTTTTATATATTTTTTATTAAATTTGAATCAATTTATTCTTAATAAAAAATTATATTACTTTAAAATTAAAATATATTGAAAATTTATATTTATATTCTTTAAAATCATTACAAACTTTTGAAAAAGTACATTTCTTTCTTTTTAAAATATAATTAGTGTTAAATATTATAAATAAAAAATTAAAAATATAGAAAAAAATTAAGCGGGTAAATTGATGACCTGACTCGATCCAATGGAAATGGGGTTGGATCGGATTCGATGATTAATTTATCATCAATCTGATACAACCCAACCTGAACAAATCAATCGAATTGGATCAGATTTGGGATCGGATCTGGTCAAACTCGACCCATGAACACCCCTAACTTATAGACTCATAGTACACTTTAACTAAGAAACGTAAAAAAAAAAGAATATTAGAATATGAGTGAGTAGTAAGTAGGTGTGAAAAAGAATACTACCACAGTATTGACTTGCAAATAACAAGAACTAAAACTAATTAATTGATGACTAAAGCGTACTAAATTTATCTCCATTTTCTTATGTTTTGTGAATGAACAATTTTTTCTTTATTAAATGATATCCAGATCTTTTTACCAAAACACCTCATTCCAAAAAACATACACATAATATATGTATATTAGAGAGCATGTTCTACTTAAGTAGGGACATCATGTCCCCCACTTTTTGAACCCTGAGATCTAAAATTAGTAGTTGAAAGAATAGATAAATATGATTATTGTTTAATTTTTAAAATTATAATAAGAGAGAATTTAAAAAATGTCACATGCATCTAACAACACTCATAAAATAATTATTACATTTTCTTTGTTGATCATTTTTATTAATTTTTCTCTTAGTAATTTAATGTGTTATTTTTCAATTTAATCAAGTTGAAACTCTTAAAAATATTTTTTGATATATTTAATTTACTTTAATTAACCCTCATTATATAATTTAAATCTTATTATATTCACATATATTTATTATTACATATTTAATTAATTTTATAGTTTATTTGATATGTTTGCAGCCCTATTTGCTTCTACCCGATAGAGGTTGATGGTAAAAATGATGGAAATTTGCAATACACTAATATTTTTTAGAAAAATGTTTAGGATTTTGTTTGAACTCATTAACTCTTTTATATTATAATAATAATAATAATAATAATAATAATAATAATAATAATAATAATAATAATAATAATAATAATAATAATAATAATAATAATAATAATAAAATAGTAATGATGTTCATGATAGCATATTGATATATATATATATATGGGGTAGGGAGCGTGTAGCGCACTTTTAGTGTAGTGCGTGTAGTGCAACAGAAAGTAACGATACTATCTGTACAAAAAAATTTGAACATTGTTCATTTGTACAGAAAGTGTCGTTACTTTCTGTACAAATGCGCTACGCATTCATTTTTACATATTATATATAAAATGCGCTACTTTAATTCAATTTGAGATAAGTAATTAAAAATTGAATTATATTTCTTTTCAGTATTAATAAGTTCTTTGCAACATATTTTAATGTGAAAGAAAAAAAACAGTTCTAATTAATCAACTGATCTCCACATATCGCTTGAAAAAAAAGAACAAACAATCAAGAGAAAATAATCAAGACACAAGGTTTGAACAAGGTGATTGATCCTTTGTCCATGTTCAAAAAAATTCAAATTAAAGTCTCTTGGCACAATTATGTAGTGAACCAACAACTATATATGGTAAGTATCTTGCATAAATCTACATAAAAGCATGTTCTTATTTTCCTTTGACCAAACTTTGCTCTTTCTCCTATTTTGCATAACTGAAGACAATTTTTTCCATGATCTAATCCTCTGCAGTTAACACTGAAATAAATGCAGCTTAAATCTTGTTTGTCCCTCTTCTTCCTTTGCTCATGCATATAATATATGGTAACATCCCTTATTTACTGCTCCCTAATTACACCACCAATATTAATTGCTTGCATGAGTTTTAATACTCCTTCATTGCACCCTCTCTCTCTCTCTCTCTCTCTCTCTCTCTCCTCAAACTACGACTCCGGCTACTACAAAGACACAATATGTGACATATTCATCCAATCCTCACAACATCTGCCTCCCTTTCTCTCACCTCAAAGAAAATGGAGCATGTTGGCTGCTTGAAGGCCAACATGGGATGGGGTGGCAGTCTCGCCATGGAAGCATCTGCTTCATGTTACACCAACTCGCACCAAGATTTCCCGCAGCTGGGCGCCATGAATGGCGTATACTCTTCGAGCTCGGACGAGCGCTTCATCGTGGGCAAGCTGGAGGACGTCGACGACGTCATGCAGCCGCCGGCGGGGAGCTTCCCGCACTATAACGCCATGCTGCCATGCTACGTGCAACAAGGCATTAGGGGGCATCAGATGGCGGAGACAGATCATATGGGCAGGCTTCCCATGGTCAGCGCGTTCGACTCTTTCATGGCGTTTGGCTACCAGAACGAGCTGTCGAGCATGATGAACGGCAGCAAGCAGTCGGTCTTGGAGTTGGAGGATGTGAACAGGAAGGGGACGGCTGCTAAGAAGAACGGCGCCGGCAAGGTTCAGAAGAAGCCCAACGTCAAGGGACAATGGACACTTGAAGAAGACAGGCAAGTACTGGTTCAAAAAAAAATCTTTTTGCTTCTTTTTAGCGTAATTTGATTCCTTCCTGCTGTAATATTCCAAGTACAATCTCATGAAATTAATGCCATTTATCTTAGAATTCTTCAACTTCACTTAGAATTTTGATGCATGCATGCATGCATATATCATATATGCAGGGTGTTGATGAGACTGGTGGAGCAGTATGGACTGGGGAAGTGGTCTCAGATTGCTCAGATGCTGCGTGGAAGAATAGGAAAGCAATGCAGAGAGAGATGGCACAATCATCTCAGGCCTAACATCAAGGTTTTTTATTTCTATCCCTTTAATATTATATTAGATTATAAGCATAATATTAGATTGAATTGTTCAGATATTCAAATTTACTTTTGTAGGTATTTATCAAATTTGAAATTTGGATATATCTTCTACACGGTAGAAATTTGATTTGCATGACACTCTGACTAAATTAAATGTCATAGCACTCGTGAGGCTAAATTAAAGGATCCAATTAGATGTTAAAAACTAAGAGGAAAAGGAAAATATAGTATATAATTTTCCATGTTTGCATGAGAATGTGAGACCTAAATTTATTATCTTCCAAATGTAGAATATCTTGGTAAATTGCACCTGGTGGATAAAAGAAAAAAATATGTAAATTATTTATTTTCAGCAAGTAATTAGGAAAGCCATAAGTTTCCAAATAAGGAAGATGACTGTCTTGTAGCAGCTGATTTCTACTCCACTTCGAACAAGAACCAATTGCAATTTGAATGGAAATTGATTTACTGTCCTATTTATGCGGTGGATTTCCTTAAATCATGGAGTACTTAGCTCCCCATTTTCCAATTACTTTGTCAAGTTAAGTTTCCATTTTTTAGATTTGTACTTTGGTCCGAACCAAAATTAAGGAATGGGAAAAAAATTGAAGAATGAGAATTATTCATGTTTGCAATTAATTAAGTAAACATAAATGCATGAAGAAAAAAAAATTAGAAACATAAATTGCTTCATGTTGAACTGCTCTTTCATGATGAATATATGAAATCGAAACGTTTCAGTAGAGTTTTTTTTTCTCATAAGAAAACGTTTCAGTAATTACTTCCCTGTTGACTCATATGACTATGTTGCTAGGTAACATTTAACATGTAGTATGCTGCATATTTACCAAAAAAAACATGTATGTTATATTATATCTATATTTAATCTTTTTGACAATTTTGAAGCTTATTCACTTAGACTTATTCAACGGTAAACAAATATAAGTAATATTTTTTATTCTTTTCTTTATGTAAGAAATATTTTTGTGCTCCTAGGTAACATTTAAAATGTATATATGACTATGCCACTAGGTAACATTTAAAATGTATATATGTTATATTATATCTATATTTAATATTTTTGACAATTTTGAAACTTATTCACGTATACTTGTTTAACAGTAAAATAAAATAAAAAATATTTCACGTAAGAAATATGTTTTTTATTCTTAACGATGCAATACATTTGCATGCATGCATGCATGCAGAAGGATACGTGGAGTGAAGAGGAGGACAGAATCCTGATCGAGGCGCACTCGGAGATCGGCAACAAGTGGGCGGAGATCGCCAAGCGGCTCCCCGGCAGGACCGAGAACTCCATCAAGAACCACTGGAACGCCACCAAGCGCAGGCAGTTCGCCCGCCGCCGCCGCCGCAACCTCAAGAACCCCCGCTCCGGCACCCTCCTCCAGAACTACATCAAGAGCCTGGGCGCGTCCGTCATGGAGAAGCGCAGGAGCAAGGCCAACAAGAACACCAGTCCCGCCACCGCCACCGTTTCATCAAAGGGCAAGACAGCTTATCAAGCCATTCCGGTAGCTCCCGGTGAGCTCGACGGTGCCGGGCAAGCCGTCGACGATGACCACATGGTGCCCACTTGCGACTTCGGCGACGTCTACGACTTCCTGTTCGAGGACGCCGATATGAACAGGGTCGCGGCGCCGGAGAGCTGCTACGATGTGGGGTACCTCTTCGATCAGCTCGGGTGCGGCCGGCAGCTGGGAGAAGTCAAGGGGTTCGACCTGCAGGACGTCGCGTGGGACGTCGACGACGTCGATGGAGATGCGACGGCGATGCTGCCGACGGAGGTGAAGCAGGAGATGGATTTGGTGGAGATGATTTCTCACAGCAGCTGCAGCACCAGCAGTTCAGCAAGTCATGAACGTGCATGAGCTACTTACTACTTTATAATAATAAGGACTATAATAATAATAGCATATTATAATAACACGCTCAATTATTATTAGTATGATATATTAGAGGGTTGGGGATTTTTAAATCCTTTTACACGATCTATATTTGAAGTTTCACACTATTAGGATATTGTTTTAGGGGAAGTCCTTTTATTGGAATGCTTCTTGAGATACTTCTGAATTGATTTATTACTTTTAATAATGAATCATATATTAAGACAATTCTATCTCATTCATCCGAGAATGACTGATTTTTTTCCTCGTTGCAATCTTTTAAACTTATTTGTGTAAGCTAATACATGATTTTTGCGATTTTTATTAAAGGATAAATGTACACATAAATATAGTATTTCATTTACCTGAATTTATTGTATGCCTATCTTATGTGAGCATTGTACTTCAATTATATGAATATCTACATTTGTATCTTTTTTCCATATTATAATGAAGGTCAAAACCTAATACAATAAAATAAAGTAAGCATAAGATATTCGAGAAAATAAAATTTCCATATTTCCATGTCATCAATCATGTGAATCAAATCAAAGGAGAGAAAGGAATAGTTGATTTCTATCTTTTATTATAATGTTTACAGGATTTGCACATGTTAACGAACGTTAAAGCATTTAACTAGAGTCACATTTGATATAGAACATGAAGGTGAAGTTTTTTTCTGAAAGCATTGTATGATCCGAAAACTATTTTATCAGAGATAAAAATATTTTTCTCAAAATTATATACAACTTTTTCAACCAAAAAACTACTTTTTTCTGATAATTTTTTTCTAATTGTCAAATACAAAAAAACTAAATTTATTTTCCAAAATATATTTTCATTCACATAAAGACATCCAATAATATTGAAGAATAACCTTAATAAAAAAAGAAATTGAATAATAACAACCCTCTAGATAATAAATAGTAATCGTATCGGAGAAACCCCAATTTAGGCATTGTTTTTGGCATTTAAATTGCAGTAAGAAAGAAAAGAAAAAATACAGACTAGATACAAAATTAAAATTTTCATAATATTCATTTGATGGAGAGTTGACATGAGTAGACCACAGTAACTTTTCTTGCTCCTCCATTATATTCATCAGCTTTTTGTTTCAGATTTCCGTCATTTGCAAGTTGAAGCATGACTTTGTACAATTATCTCAAACAAATATAAGACTTTACAACAAAGCCTTTTTATTGCATGTATTTAACTCTTCTGGCATTATTCAGTATATGTTGGAAACACAAACCAATGGATGGATCTGCCTATTTTAACAAGATCGAATAAAAACTATAATGCACACATATATACATATAATTTCTAACATCACTATTCACTACCATAATTTGAGGACTGGGCTGGGAATTATCTTGGGTATCTGACTTGTTTTCTGAATCTTGTTTGTCACCACTTGCTAAAGTACTTGCAACTCCAACATCACACGGCTGTATCATTGCTAATCCTGTAGAACTTTATGCTGGAGAGAACATCTTTATGTACTTCAAATCTTGCAGAGATGTGAAAAGCCTCAAATATGACTCATTTAG
>LTAE01006993.1:0-14368 GCA_001647135.1 Pontederia paniculata
TCCCCCAAACTTCATCACTAATCTCTCGGCTCATTGTGTGAAGGTGGCAACACTATAAGGCCCTTACGGACAGTGCACACTTGGGAAGAACCAAACGAATAATGAAGAACGTAAAACACAATCCATCAACATGATTCATTACATGAGATTAAGTAGACGATTGAAAAGATAAAGTTCAAAACATTTCAAAGCAAATCAGATTGAAACAGAGGTTTTCCAAGATTCCGGCAATAGGAGTTTAGCCGGACATCCTGGGGCTAATAAATACAATATCAAAACAAGGTTCATCCAACATTCTTGCCGGAATAAAAACTAAGTGCAAAAGAAATGAAAGTTCGCCGGCATCCATCCTCCCCTTGTCACGTCGCCCTCTTCTCCTTTTATCCGCCTTCACGTTCTCTTTAGGCCTCCTCCCTTGATGCCCCAAAATCTAGAGGTCAAAAGAATTCAAAATCAAAAGAATTTCCAAAATATCGGTCAGGTGAGGGGTAAGCTCCGAAAAATTCGGGGGGTAACCTCTGCGAAATCCGGGGGCAGTTTGGAAGTTACCCTGGTTCCTCAGCTGCAACAAAAAAGAGAAATGTTTTTCAAATTTCAAATGTTCTAACAGCATAAATCATGGAAATTAGTTAAAACCCTCCTCAAATCATTTTAGAATCCCGGAATCCAAATATAGTAATGTTGAATATTCAAAATGTGGAAAATAGAAATAAATCAACAGATAATGTTTACAAAAATGGAGCTCGGGGTAAGCTTTTTGGAGTTTGGGTCAAGCTATTTAGGTATATCCTTTCCTGTCATCAACGATACAATATGATAATATCACTTTGAGAATTATCCCAGTGTGAGACAATGTTAATTTGGATAATGATTAAAAGATGACCCAATCCGATACATTCTCTTTATAATAAGACCATTCTTTAAAGGACGATCCGATAAGCCCAAATGATAAGAGGAAATTTCCAAGAAATAATTAGACAGAGATCCGATAAATAAAAGGATAATAGGAAAACAATGATAAGACTGGTCAAATTCAGTAGGATAGAGATCTGATATCATTATAATGAAATACTTGTAAGATGTGCCCATATGGTGCAAACCATAGGGTGATAAATCCAATTCGATATAAGGTCCAATGACATTCCAATAATATAATATTCTTTAAAGTAATAAGGCCAATTAGAAGGGAAATGAATTCAAAGGTCAGTTGTACAATAATTGAGGTCAATCCGGTAAGGTCAAGTAATGAAGAATAATTTTCAAAGGCCAATAAGAATGATATAGCTTCAATAAAATACTTTGAACGATATGACCAAGTGATAATGAATTATGTTCCAAAGGTCAATGATGACTTTACTTTACATCCAATCCGATAATTCCAATAAGTAATGATATAGCTTTGAGAACATACTTTTAACAATATGGCTAACCAACAAGGAATTATATTCCAAAAGTCAACAATGATTTACATCTGATCCGATCTGATAAGGCCAATCAATAAGGAGTAACACTCCAAGGCCAAAATATTCTTTCTTTTCTTTAATGATAGAGTCACTGATAAGAACTTGAGTAATGGAGACAATATGGAGCACTTGTACAATGGAGGGAATATGAAGGATTTGTATCACTGTTTCGATATAATCAAAGGTCTTTCGATATAAGATGACGATACGGTACAATCCGATAAGTCTTCCGATACAATCGATAGAAGATAAAGGATGTAAATCCTATATGATAGACTCCCTCTATTATCTTTTTCCAAATATGTGGGTGGCTCATTTTACAAGCAATTCCTATCTTCACAAGAATAAAATAGTCTAGGTGATATATAGGTGTTTAGGTTAGACTTATTCTATTAGTGTATTTATTGGTGTCTTTATATTCATTCGGTATAGAGCTCATAAAGTATGAAGCCAATGGTACAGAGCTCATACGATCCGGTAAAACGTTATTCTGGTTGCCATGATAATAAACGATAAAGGTCAACGGGGGTACCAACCATGACAATAATGAGATGTCCATCAAGTGGGGAGGATGCTTGAGTATCCTCTTTCTTACAGGGAGCGGAGCTCTCTAGGTAACAGAAGCAAAGTGAGAAAGCTGCAGCTAGGCCACCGACCCCTAACGATATGAAACAACGATCAATGATAGCTCCCAACGGTACACATCAAAACCATAATCTTTAGTCTTGTTACCCTTACGCGATATCTAGTATATGTCCTTAATGTAGCATCACATTATATAATATAAGTAATGTTGCCTGCAGGAATTTAACGATAAAATCATCTATATTATGAATGGTATAGGATGGGAGAAGAAATATCTCGGTATTGGTATGTCACGGGTCGTGACCACCATCTCACGGCCGTGACATCAAGTGTCACGAGCCATGACAAGGTATCACATGCCGTAACATCATGTGTCATAGGTCGTGACTCGGTGTCACACCCCGTAAGCCATTAGGGTTTCTCCTCTTCATGGTCACGTGCCGTGACTCGTGAGTCACGACCATGATGGGAAGATCAACTACGTTCATCCTGGTCCGCGAAAAGTATCACGACCTTGATGCCATCTCGCTGTGGTGGTTACGGGCCGTGATATGACATCACAGGCAGTAAGTCATCCGTACGGCCGTCACGATCGCGAGGGTTCATGATCGCGACACCGATGCCATCTTTCGATCTATGCATACTAGTCACGGGCCGTGACTAGGGTGTCACGACCGTGACAGTAGCGTTATAGGTCGTGACAGGGGTGTCACGACCATGAAATCAGTCATCACGATCGCGGTTGACATCACGGTCGGATGACGAACACTATTCTGGGTCTGGACACATCGCCACAGGTCGTGACATGGGTGTCATGACCATGAGACGGTCATCACAGGTCGTGGTCAAGATGTCACGACCGTGAACATGATCTTCACGGGCCGTTACATGGTCATTACGGCCGTGAAGGTACAAGAAAACTTTCGATTCATCCGATCTATCCTATGTGATATAAGAACTAGAAGAATACGATCCTTGGTTAAAAAGAAGACATGAATCTACGTTTTGGGACATTATAATCCCAATTCAAAATAGAATCAAAGACATGATCAAGGATGACAAAAATATAGAAAAGCACGATCATAATCTTGAGAGGAAATATTTAGAGGATTATGCTTTAGAATCCTAGGACTACCAATTATATGAAACTTAGATCTACAAGTGATCCGCCACAATACACACCTTATGGCCTAAGCTCTTGTCTCGTTCTTTGTCAAGCGTTCCTATCATCCTTCTGCAACAATTTTTCTCCTACAATTTCTTCCGGTTAGGAGATGATCAATCATTGAAAAAGAGAGAGTTTTTCAACTTTATCTTGAGATCCTTTGGGTAAGGGCATAGGGAGAGAAGAAAGCTAGGGCCGGCTAGGGAAAATAATATAATTTTCTTGGAGGAAATATTTATAAGCTAAGGAGTCCAAGTTTGTTGGACAATCTGAATTTATTTCAGATTTAAATTTAAATTTTGAATTTTAAATTATGATTTCTTTCTTCCTAGCTAAGGATATATCTTTTGAGGAAATAGAATCTGAGGAGATCAATTCTTTAAGGAGATAAAATCTGAGGAGATAAAATCTTTGATCTCCTAATTATAGAAATCATTTTCTGAGGAAATAAATCTAAGGAGATTAAATTTCTAGGGAGATAAAATCTAATGAGATATAATCTGAGTCAAATTTAGAGATTAAATTTAGGGATAGAATTCTGGGTAGTTACATATGTAATTTAAACCTTCATCATAACAAGAATGCTAACTTCATGAGGATTCATTTTTTTTTCTTTTTAAGTTTGAAATGAAGCACACCGCACTTGTGTACACTGCATAAGTTTGCAGATAATGAGAGATAAAAATAGGCCACCAACCAAAAGTAGGAGAAAACATGGTAGTTCATAAATGTATCAAGTGCCACAAATGTGATATGTAAACATACATGATAGATTAGCTAAATGACCAACTTATCACAGTGTGAATCCACATACATAAGCTGGAAAAGGAGTGATTGAAAGCAAACAATAACAAAAAAATAAGTTTGCTGCAAAATGCAAAGAGCTCATGTCTGTTCTTAAGGGCACTTAGGCCCACCCCTCTTGGTCTTCCAATTGTTGTAGCAGGAGCATACCTGCTTGTTGCCATAGAAACTGATAGGCCCAGCTCTGTTCAGCCCAGATGTGCCGCAGCCCACACACGCCTTCCAGGAAACTTCGTAGACTCCGCCAAAAATATATAAGTGCAACCTGGAATTTTCTCTCACTTGTTGCTTCTTGTGTCTCTTTGTTGCAGGTTGAAGTTAGGGCTTGCTAGATGCCAATGTTCTTGCCATACAGAGGTATATTCCAGTTACTGCCCTACAAATTCGTCGCTCCTGCTTGTTGATCTAAAGCCACGTCCACGAATCTACAAACACAGGGATGAATGGTGGTGTTCAAGCTCCACAGCTCCAAGAAGATTAGAAAGAAGAAGAGATTGGTTGCTAAAATATCTGGAGATGAGTCTCTCCTGTATTCTTAGCTTTATTTATATGTATTATGTTACAACTTCCTACAACTTCTAGAAATAGTTACATGTATATTGTTCAAACACCATTATATGCATCCACTCTTTACATGTTTAATGTGTAACATAATCCTTCAAATACTTTGGTGCACTCTTCTTTCTTTTTGAATGCATTCTCTTTTCCTTTCCGGCTGTAACAACTACCTCTTCCGAAGAAAAATTGACCTCATCCTTGAGGTCAAAAACTGGAAAAGACTCACGGAATGCTTCAAAATCCTCCCACGAAGCCTCTTCTAAATCACAACCTTCCCACTGCACTAATACTTGTCGAACAAATTGTCCTTGTCGTCGAATTGTCCTGGCCGATAGAATAGCCATAGGCATCAAAGTAGGACCCGTGGTCCACATATATGGTAACTCATTTGTCACAGTAGTAGACCCGAACGCTTTCTTTAACTTTGAAACATGGAATACAGGATGAATCCTGGATTGAGAAGGCAAATCCAACTCATAAGCCACATTCCCAATTCGCTTAAGGACTCGAAAAGGACCATACAATCTTTTAGCCAACTTGAAAGAACCCCTGGCAGCTAATGAGCCCTGCTTATATGGCTGAAGTCGAACAAACACCAATTCCCCCACCTCAAACACTTTGTCTGATCTATGTTGATCAGCCAGAGTCTTCATTCTCTATTGTGCTCTCAGTAAAGACTGTTTAAGGATTATGGGTACTTCATCTCTATCCTGTAACTCAGAGTCAACTGCCTCAATATCAGCTTGACTACGTATATAAGTGGGTATAGTAGGGGGCCGTCTACCATAAACAATTTCAAAAGGAGTAAGTAAAGTACTTGAATGATAAGAAGTGTTAAAAGAATATTCTGCCCAAGGCAGAAACTTTAACCATGTGGAAGGTTTATCCAATACAAAACTCCTGAGATACTATTGCATAACCCTATTAAGAATCTCAGTTTGAACATCAGTCTGAGGATGATATGCTGAACTCATACACAACTTAGTATTGCTTAGATTGAAAAGTTCCTTCCAAAAAGAACTAATGAATATAGGATCATGATCAGATACTATGGTTCTAGGAAACTCATGTAACTTAACCACAGTATTCACCAAGAGTTTAGCCACTTTAGCTGCAGTATAATTTGTTGGGAAAGCTCCCAAATGACAATACTTGGAAAGTCTATCTACTACTACCAAAATAACAGAATAACCTCCTGAAATTGGCAATGAAGTGACAAAATCCATTGATATATCCTCCCAAATCCTGTCAGGAATAGGAAGGGGTTGTAATAACCCACCAGGACTTGAAGTACAGTACTTGATTTGTTGACAAACCATACAAATCCTGATAAAGTCTTCAACTAATTTCTTGATTCCAAACCAAAAAAATTCTGCAGCTAACCTTTTATATGTCTTAAGCACCCCCAAATGACCTCCTATAGGAGTCTCATGAAATTCCTTAAGCAATAAAGGAATAATAGAAGTAGACAACAAAATAATTCTGCCGTGATGAAATAAAATTCCATCTTTAATCACCATGTCAGACATGGTTGAAAGACCTTGCTGAACATCAGATAATATTTGTTTTAGCTGATCATTAGTTGCATACTCTCTTTTCACCTGATCAATAATGTTGAAAATATGCATAGAAAACCCACAAAACTGGTTGTCAGAGACATGTTGTCTGGACAGTGCATCAACAATCCTATTTTCTACTCCAGGTTTATACATAACAGAATAATCATAGCCAAGTAACTTGACTAAATACTGTTGTTGTTCAGGAGTTTGTATAACCTGAGTCAAAATCTCCTTAAGGCTTTTATGGTCAGTCTTAATAATAAAATGGTGGCCCAAGAAATATTGCCTCCATTTCCTTACTGCCTCCACAATGGCAAACAGTTCCCTGACATAGACTGAAGCCTTCTGCATCCTAGGAGTTAACTTTCGACTATAATAACAAATAGGATGAGCCTCCTGCAATAATACTGCACCAATGCCTGAACCAGAAGCATCTGTTTCTAAAACAAAAGGTTTAGAGAAATCTGGCAAATGAAGAATGGGTGTAGTCATTAATGCAGTCTGTAAAGAATGAAAAGCCTGTGTAGCACACTCAGTCCACTGAAAAGAATCCTTGTGTAACAAATCAGTTAAGGGACCTACTATGGAAGCATAACCCTTAACAAATCTCCTATAATATCCTGTAAGGCCCAAAAAAGCCCTCAACTGTTTTATAGTAGATGGAATAGGCCAATCTTTGACAACATCTGAGCAAAACAACATTTAGACCTTTTAAGGTAAAACTCATTCTCTTGTAAAGAAGACAAGGCCAGAATTAGATGTTTAAAATGAGTTGACAAATCTGTGCTATAAATCAAAATATCATCAAAAAACACAATTACACATTTTCTCAAATAGGGAGCAAACAATCTATTCATAACTGCTTGAAATGTAGGGGCATTAGTCAAACCAAAAGGCATAACTAGGAACTCATAATGTCCCTCATGAGTCCTAAAAGCAGTCTTAGCTATATCAGACATATCCATTCTAATATGATGATACCCATCCCTGAGATCCAATTTAGAAAACACAGTAGCTCCATACAATTCATCCAACAATTCATCAATAGTAGGAATTGTAAATTTGTCCTTCACTGTAACCCCATTAAGGTCTCTGTAATCTATGCAGAATCTCCAAGTACCATCCTTCTTTTTCACCAAAAGCACTGGGGAAGAAAATGGACTTCAACTATGCTGAATAATGCCTTGATCCAACATATCTCTGGCTAACTTCTCAATTTCAGATTTTTGAAAATGAGGATATCTATAAGGTTTGACATTAATAGGTTGACTTCCAGGTAATAGATGAATATGATGTTGGACTTCTCTTAGAGGGGGTAGATAAGAAGGTTCCTGAAAAACTTTGTCAAATTTATCCAAAATTTCCTGAACCTGAGGTAGAATAATATCAGTTTCAGAACAGAAATGAAAATAAGAATTACTTGCCCCAATTGAAACAACCTTCTAAATTGGATGATAAGTAACCTTCTTAACAATTGTGTTTTGTTTGCCAGACAGCAACACCCTTTGGAGTCCCCAATCAAATGACATTGATAATTGTTTATAATCCACAGTAACTGGTCCAAGTTGCTGCAACCACTGTACTCCCAACATATGTCAGCACCCACAATAGGAAGAACGTAGAAATCATCAATGAATGAAATATTTTGAATACACAATTCAATCTGAGAACAGACACCCACACACTTCAATTTGTCCCCATTACCAATCATGACATTAAAATGCTTAAAAGGAGTAATGTTCAATCTCAAAGCAGAAGCAACATTGTCCCTTATGAAATTATGTGTAGAGCCACTGTCAACCAAAATAGTAACTATAGTATCTCCAATGTGCCCTCTAGTCTCAAAGTCTGAGGCACTGTCACTCCTGCCAACACATGTAGACTTATCTCCAAGGAGCCCTGCAAGTCTTCTGATTCTGCCTCTTCCTGTAATTCTTCGACATCTTCCTCTTCCAATGCCAACAATAACAAAAACTTCTGTTTACACTTATGATCCTTGTGGAACCTCTCATCACAATTATAACATAAACCTTTTACTTTTCTAGCCAACATTTTAGTGGCAAAAAGTCTTCTAACATGTAGAGAAGTAGCGGCAGGTGATGAAACTTTAGAGGCATTAGAAACGGGGTAGATTGAAACTTAGCACCAGATTGAACATTAGGAATCACCACGGGCACATGTCTAAGAAAGGACTGGGGTTGCCTTGGAGCAAAAGATTTAGGAAAAACATTTATATCACTAAACTTTTCCTCCTGTAATTTGTCCAATCCAATGGCTTGCATAAGGGATTTTGGCTGAAATGCCAACACCTCTCGTCTAATATTGGTTTTCAAACCATAAACAAAACATGACAATAGAAATGAATCCGATAAACCCACCACTCTATTAGAGAACATCTCAAATGCAGACTGATACTCCAACACTGTACATGTTTGAGTCAGTTTGGATGGTCCTTAAATTCAGAAGGACCAAATATAGTCTCTAAGGCTTTTAAAAATTGAGACCAAGAACGTAACTGTTTATTCTTATACATCCATCTATACCACTGTAAGACAACTCTTTCAAAGGAAAAAGAAACTACTGTTATCCTTGTTTCTTCAGCAATATCATAGAAATCCAGAAAATGCTCCACCTTAAAACTCCAATCTAAAGGATCATCTCCACAAAACTTTGGAGTATCCAGTTTGACATTTTTAAGAACAATTGATGTGTCCTGAGATTTATCTTAAGAAATTGGAGTTGCACCATAACCACCAGAAGAAATGTGATATGGAGTAGAATATATTCTCTTGGTCAAATTATCACACTTTAAATTCAAAGCATGCAAACTTGTATTAAAAGATCCCAATTGTTGTTCCATAAGAGTCTACAATTTACTTACAGCCTCTTCAACCCTAGACCATCTCGTCCCTTCTGCCATGGCAACACCCCAGAAGCAAGAAGCAAGAAGTGAAAACAAGAGCACCAGATGATAGGCCCAGCACTGTTCAGCCCAGATGTGCCGCAACCCATACGCGCCTTCCAGGAAACTTTGTAGACTCCGCCAAAATATATAAGCGCAACCTAGAATTTTCTCTCACATGTTGCTTCTTGTGTCTCTTTGTTGCAGGTTGAAGTTAGGGCTTGCTAGATGCCAATGTTCTTGCTGAATAGCTGAATAGAGGTATATTCCAGCTGCTGCCCTACAAATCCATCGCTCCTGCTTGTTGATCCAAAGCCACGTCCACGAATCTGCAAACACAGGGATGAATGGTGGTGTTCGAGCTCCACAGCTCCAAGAAGATTAGAAAAAAGAAGAGATTGATTGCTAAAATATTTGGAGATGAGTCTCTCCTCTATTCTTAGCTTTATTTATATGTATTCAGTTACAACTTCCTACAACTTCTAGAAACATTACATGTATATTGTTCAAACACCATTATATGTATTCACTCTTTAAATGTTTAATGTGTAACATAATCCTTCAAATACTCTGGTGCACTCTTCTTTTTTTTTTAATGCATTCTCTTTTCCTTTCGGGCTGTAACAGAAACCAGGGGGCACACAAAGACAATTCCTGCAGCACTTTTGGCAGAAGAACATGCATGGCTTGTGCTACCGAGTCTTGGAGCATCTCCTGATGCACTCACTAGGACACTCTGCAAGATGTCCACAAAAGAGATCTCTTCAAATTAGTAAACAAAAGCTCTTAATAGAAATGACTGAAATAATTAAATCACTCAGATGTAGATCAGTTACTTAACATAACTTCTCAGGCTTCCTGGTACATACCTTCCCTGTAGCATATGACACATATCCAACATGAAACGCAAGTTATCAAAACCTCAAATTAAAGACGAATTTATAACTTATAAAGAAGACAACTCAAACCTTTTGGTAGCTCTGAAACATTTCCTCCTGAACCACCTAAGAAAGCAAACAAATAAATTCAAGCCATGAACAGTGGCAACAAGTAAAATGTTACATACATAACAACATTACTGAAAGCAAAGCTCACCTCACATGAAAGCATAAATGCCAAGATGAGGAGGAAAAGGAACAGGCAGCGGCAGCAGCTTGGCCATTGGAGAGGACACCAGAAGGAGCCACGTGACAGGAGTATGTTGTTAGGAAATTTGGAAGGGGAAAATTGTTGGCCTTGCTGCATGTACATATATACAGGTAGCGGGAATTGGACATTGAAGGGGGCAACGAAGAAAAGGTGTAGGCATGGCATGCATGTGGGTTCTGAGAGGCTGCACACTGCCCTTTGTACTGGGATATTTGCGTGTCTGTCGCAGGACTCCATGTACCTGACATCTGCATTGGTCGGAAGGCAGTAGAAGTGCTATCTCACTCCTCATTCTACCTTTGACCATTAATTTTCAAATTTGGGATAGTAAGATACCAAGTTGATACCCTAACTTCACTTTGTAATTGATTGGTATTTCAACTATATAATTATTTTAGAATTGGTCCCTTTACATATTATAATATATTTTTATTGATATGGCAACCACATCATGTGTTTTAATGAATAATTTATTAAGATCATAATCAAATTAGCTAAAATATAGATTAATACCTCCAACTTAAAATGATTATAATTGTAAAACAATAATAAATAATTATCAAAAAAACTTTTTTATATAAATATTTTTTAAGTTAGAGTGATTTTTTTGCGTGTGTTTGAGGTGACTATCAAAGAAATAAATTATTTGTAAAAAAATGATGTGACTGTCACATCGCCAAAAAATAGTTATAATATATAAATGAGATCAATTGTGAAAAAATTGTATAGTCGAGGGAACGATTAGTTAAAAAATAAAGTTTTACAAAAATATAATTATTAATTAAAATACATGATGTGATTGCTACTCAGATATATTAAAAATAATATCTTCTCTTTTCATATTATAATATATTTTTATTGATGTGATAATCACATCATGTGTTTTAATTAATAATTGATTAATAATTTTTTGCAAAATTTTATTTTGTAACTAATTATTTTCTCAACTATACAATTTTTTCACAATTGATCTCATTTATATATTATAACTATTTTTGGCAATGTGTCAGCCACATCATTTCTTTTCACAAATATTTTTCTTTGTGATAGCCACATCAATCACACACAAAAAAATCACTCTAATTTTAAAAATT
This sequence comes from Pontederia paniculata, assembly GCA_001647135.1. NCBI lineage: Eukaryota > Viridiplantae > Streptophyta > Magnoliopsida > Commelinales > Pontederiaceae > Pontederia > Pontederia paniculata. The sequence goes on from LTAE01006993.1 coordinate 11,280, forward strand.
ATTTATATAAAAATTTTTACTTTCGACAACTATTTAGTATTTTTTTATATAATCCTTTTAAATTAAAGGTATTAATTTATATTTCAGCTAATTTGGTTATGATTTTAATAAATTATTCATTAAAACACATGATGTGATTGTCAAATCAATAAAAATATATTATAATATATAAAAGAGACCAATTATAAAATGATCATATAGTTGGAGTATCAGTCAATTACAAAATGAAATTAGGGTACCAACTTAAGATCTATTTAAAGATGGGATACCAAATTTGAAAATTACTCTACCTTTACCTCTTACTCCAAAAGCTGGTCCAAGTGAAAAGATGTCTCCAGTCTCAATGCTGCCTGACGAAAGTTGAAGTTGTGTACCTGAAAGCTGAATCTTGCAGTTACCTGAAAAAAGATCTCTGTGAAGTTTGGAATAAACACAAGCATGTACGGGAGCAAATAGGCACATAAAAACTTTGACCCAGAAATAGGTACAAGAAATGTACATAAAATCTTTCTTGAAAAATATGAGAAAATGTACATGTGATCTTGTTCTCACTTCTGTTAGAGCAAATTGCGAAAGAAAACACTTGAGGACCGTTTGAGTTGAGATTAATAATAGGATTAAAAAATTATCCAATCATATATTTGATTAAAAATAAATTAGTCAAAGTCTTTTTTTTTAAAAAATTATTTGGAAGTACTTAACTTATCCCTAAAGAATTCAAAAATTGCTTAACTTTTTCCTTTTTTTATTTTTTTAATTATAAATATTATATTTTTAACGTAATGGATATTAAATAATTATTATTTATAATTGAATAATTTTTAAGCCTATAATTGATTGCATATGCAAATGCGATACTATATAATATTATCAATTATTTAATAAACTATGAATAAGGGTAAATTACTATGCCTCTTAAAATTAATAATTAATTATATGTTATTATTAATGTAGCAAAATAAAATTTATACTTATTACTGAAAAATGTCTGCATTAGTAAATATAACTAAGATTATTTTAATATTACTTATTTTCATAAATATTATGATTTTTTATTTACTTCAATCCAATAATCCCAATATTCACGTATAATTCTATTGTAATATATTCTCATAGATATTTTCTTAAATTTTAATCTCATTCCAAACTACTGTTTCTTGTCCAACATCAGCTAACAATGCAGGCCCTGCAAAGTTTACGGCTAGGAGGATGACCAAAATTGTGGTTGTTAGTAAAGGAAGAAACTTATAGCTTGTAATATCTTTGTACATAATCTTTTATTATTATTGCACCGTATTGTTTGTCATAAATACTTATGAACTCTAAGTTCGATAAAATAATAAGTTATGAAACTAGTTCCAACACCTAATCGAAAGTAAGAACCATTAATTTTCAGATTAATTTATTGTTTTTTTAAAAAATCACAGTTGATTAGTTTTAGTCATTTGGAAATTCATTTGGTCCCAAATTATTAATCCTGATTTTATTATTACGATTATATTTTTTATATGCAAGAATGTTTAAAATTATATATGTTGTAGGAAATTTTAAATTAAATATGTAAAAACGTATCTGGATAAAAAGAACAAGCTTTAAAAAATGATCAGGCTCAAATTAATGAAGCGGTTGGGCCAATATAAAATACATGGTCTATGGGTTGAGCCATAATTGCCGGAGGTTTATGTCTGAATCCTGAATTCTATAAAAAGGTTGAGCCCAGGAAATATTTTTTATTTCTTTTTTTGTTTTCGGTACATAATGTTTTCCTATTTCTTTTGTGTTTATCGACTAGCAATTATGATTTTTTTATTGACAAAAAATATTATATAACCTTTGGAGAAAAAGATTCCTTAATTTTTTGAATTGACACAAAAAATGTATCCAATCTCACATGCGATTTATATAGGTTGTGTTCTACCCTAAGTGTCATAACTAATCAGGTGCATGATGGTTCCGTGTTCAGGGCGACACAAGTCGTGCGTTAGTATTTGATTTAAAATATAAGAGAACATGATTTCTATGTTCGACAATACTTTTATATTGACGCATACCATGTTTCATGGTTGTCACATTTTAGGGTTTGATTCTATGGGTGTGGGTCATGTTCGAGTGGGACATATGTGTTACAACCTCCCAAGTTGTGTTTCACGATTGACAGGACTGCTAAGGTTCAAAATCTGTGCATCAACTTGAGAATTATCTTAATCTAAGGATCAATCCTAGCATACATGATCTATCAAAATTTATATTTAAAGGGGATTCACTCAAGAACTGACTTTTTTCGATGGGCTATTTTTTCTTCACGTTCCCACAGTCCCTCACTTTCATTCTCTTGAAATTCATTCTATCATCGATCTCCTTCATTTTCCCCTAGTGATGTTTTGGTAAAAGAATCTAAAAGAGAAGAAGAAAAAAATCTAGAACATGAAGAATGAAATCTTTTATGTCATGAAGGTCATTTATAGGCGAATTCTATGACTTGAACAAATTAAAATGAAAAAATGTTATTAATTAATTTGAATCGACTCCACCTAATCCGTGGCCCATGATCTGCATTCAAATTGAACAAGGCCTACATCGAGCCTTGACATAGGCTGAGTATTATATTATGACTAATTATTTTATAATGCTAGGTGGCACCCTCATTTGATAGAAAATTAAGAAGGAGCCAATAATCTCCTTATCTCCTTTTGTAACGCCGCCAATCCACACCTCGCCACCTGGCAGAATATAGACTTGAAGACATTACCAACTTATATCTTTGACTATACTTTGACCAATCCATTGGTCAACACTATGAGTCCATCATGCGGAAGTCAATACCAGGACCTATGCCATGTGCAAGTCACCTCATAACGAACACCATCACCATCTATTTGAACATATTTGCCTACAAAATTGAATTTGTAGGGGAGATGAACCTCCCGTGAGTTTTGACACTCAGTATGTAAATGATCATAAATAAGATAATCAATATGTAAAAGAACCATTAGTTGACAATAAGCTTTAACAATTAACAATATCTCAATAGGGTCATCCTTTACCTTTGGCCTTTAACTTTACCTTTCAATATCCATATCCAATAGATG
>LTAE01006994.1:0-12337 GCA_001647135.1 Pontederia paniculata
CAAAGAAAGGAGAGTTGTAAGGGAGCCTTCGCCCTTTGAAGAAGGAGATAGTGAACTCCGAAGATCTCGTGGGAGAAGATCGGAGCGGGAACGTAGGCCAAAGAGTTTGACTGAACCTCGATAACAAACCTTGCGTTTATTTTTGTATTTGTTCTTCTCTCTACTCTTTTCTCTCTATTTGTGTTTATACTCGTATATGCATGCTTCCGCTAAACACAACACATCTAGATTAAGTTAAGAAGAACAAAAATTTTTAATATACCAATTCACCCCCCTTTTGGTGCCATTCTAGGTCCTACATATGTTATGTAGTATTCTTTGTTCCTATGTATAGCAACATTTAATGTACCATAAATATCTGAATGAACCAATTATAACAATTCATTTGACCTTGTTCCTGTCAGAAAAATATTTTGAGTCATCTTTTCGATCAAATAATGTTCACAAGGAGATGTCCTTGTTCCCGATATATTAGGTAATATGTTCATTCTTATTATTTGTTCCATTTTATCTTTTTAAAAATGTTCTAATTTCTCATGACGAAGATCATAATCAGATATGAAATGCAGAAAGTACTCAAAAGAGACATTTATTAATTCATTATTCTTGATCGTAAGACAAAATAAGTCATGATCAGGAACAACTTTCCCATAGCCAAGATACTATCATTCTTTCTTATGGTTACGCGGTCATTATAAAAGCAGACTTCAAGGTTCTTCTTCATGAGAACATGAACAAAGATGAGGTTCCGATGGATCCTTAGTGTATACAGTAAATACATCATGGATAGACATAATCTATATCCAGATCCAACCTGTATTTCCCAACACCTTCAACATCCAGATATGTGTTGTTTCCCATGAAAACAATTTCTTCTCTAGTCTTTAGCTCCTTGAAGTCAACTAGACCATCCTTTGTCTTCAGTATGTAGCGGGTCGTACTAGAGTCGATCCATCATCCCTCAATATATGTCGTCGCAGCATTGCACTCGACGATTGCAACGAACTCAAACTTGTTGGGGCGTCTTTTCTATAGGGCCTTGTTCTGAACCGACTTCTTCCCTTTAGGATAGTTAACTTTGAAATGTCCAAATTTTTCACAATTAAAATAGGCGCCTCTTGGTGTCATTGCATGCCCTTTAAACTACTTCATGTTGGGTCCAAGATTCTTCCTATGGTACATGATGTTGGTTTCTTCTTCGACCTCTTCGACTTTGAAGATTTTCACCTTCTTCTTGTTCTTAACCATATTTTCCTATATGGATAGTTGGGTTGGCAAATCTGTGATGACTTAACTGTCCCTTAAAGCGCAACGTTGTGGCAGCCATGTCGAATGAGGATGGTATTCTATTCAACATCATTGTCATCTATAGAGTTTTTGGTAGGATTGTTCTTGCAACAACTAAGTTCTTAGTCATGTCTATCATCTTATTCACATGATCTATTACATTGTCAGTTTCCTTCATCCTGTATGAATTATAATTATGTAGGAGAAGTTGCACATTAGTATTGACTTTTCTTTAAGTGTTTTCCATAAATCATATGCAGTCTTCTAGTTCTCGAAGACCATAATAAGGTCGTCCTCCATATAGATCAAAATGAAGGTTTTGACTTTCTTATCGTTCTTCTCCCGGTGCTCCTTTGTTTTCTCGTTGCTCGTCTTTTGTTCATCTGAATTAGTTCATAACTAGCTTTCCTACTCCACATATAAAACCTAACGCTATTAGTGTTCCATCTTTACCATTTCACCAACAATTATTTTTTAAGTCATTTTTAGTTTGTCTACGATTTGATGACAACTTAAACAAATATTTAATGTTCAATTAATTTCACAAAATGATAAACAAAATAGTTAAGAATGATAATATATATGTATATAACAAAAAAATGTATTCCAAAGAAAATATCTAAAAAATGAGTTTTAACTAACCCTTTTAAAATAGTTTCAATCTTTTAAAATAATTTGAAATATTTTCAAAAATTTTAAAATATCTATTAAGATCTTGAGAAATGAAATGTCCATTAAATTATTTCAGAAAATGAAAGTAAATAAAATTTAAAAATTCCCAAAAAGATATTTTTTTCTTCAAAAAATAGACTTAAATAAAATTTTAAAATAGTTTCCGAAAATAAAATATCCTTTAAAGATTTTCAGAAAATGGTCTTAGAAATATTTTTTCCTAAGATAAAATATTTTAATAATTTTGAAAATAGGCTTAAGTAAAATTTAAAATATTTCTGAAAAAGTTCCTTTAAATAATTTTCTGAAAATGATGTTAAATAAAATATTTAAAATATTTCCATAAAATTTAAATTATTTTCAGAAAATAGACTTAAATAAAATTTTAAAATAATTTCATAAAATAAAATATCCTTTAAATGATATTCAGAAAAATGCTCTTAAACCCCCCAAAAAAAAATATTTGAATAATTTTCAAAAATAGACTTAATTAAATTTAAAATATTTTCAAAAATTCCTTTAAGAAATTTCCAGAAAATGACCTTAAATAAAAAATTAAAATATTTGCTGAAAATAGAGTATTTAAATAATTTTCGGAATAACTCAAATAAGAAATTTTCTTTTTTTAATATTTCCGAAAAATAAATTTAATTTAAAATAATTTTCAAAAATAACCTTTAAAAATAGAAAAAAAACCTTCAAAAGTTTTCATAAAATAGATTAAAACTTTTGAAAATAAAATGCCGATAAATAATTTTCATAAAATAGACTTTAAATTTCAAAAAAAAATTGAAATATTTATCAAAATTTGAATTTCTGAAATGATTAATAATATTTTCAAAAATAGAATTGAAAAAAAATTAAGTTTCAAAATGAAAAACAAGAGAATGACTACATATGAAAGGGTCTAAAGATTTCAATGGGTTTATGAAGAGAGGGGCCCAGACAATTATGTGTGTGAGATCAAAAATAAGAAATTGGCAGTCATGATTAAAAGCCGATAAAAATAGCTCAGATTAAAACAGATCAATCTGAAAAAGATGAATGACAGAGATCAAACCTTAAACAACTTTAGATACGTACGCTAGAGATTAACTTTAGATATTTGATGAGGTGAAAGTTTGTGTGTCAACAATGAAGGTGGTAGCAGGTTTTCTGGATTTGGGGTACCTAGACAGAAATTAGAATATCAACAAGTCTTAAAAATTAACCTAAACACACAACTTAAACAAGTATACGATTATCTTTGTAGTATTTTAGGATCGAATTCACAGAAAAATCAGAATTTCACAGTACAATCACTCTACTCTAAGACTAAAATCAAAGAGAAACATTTTTTGTGCAAAATTTTAGGTAGAATAGGACTAAAATCTGAAAAAAAGGTAAATTAAATATTTTTGGTTTTTTAGATTTAATGTAGGTAAAAATAGAACCAATGTGAAAGAAAATCAAATCAATCAAATAGGGAAAACAATCGGGATTTCGAATCCTACTCACCAATAAACACACGAAACTTAAATAAAGTTGACTTGAGACATTAAGAAATCAAACCTACCTACTTTCGTAGTCAAGTCTTGAACTTAAATCCTTAAAGACTTCTCACATGCAATCTCTCGATGCTATGGATAGTCCCTCTCCAATCAACCCTAGGTACTCATGGGAACCTCTCGGCCTCATACGAATACCTTAGAGAAAGGGGTTCTCCCCTTAGGTCTCAACCCCTTGTTAAAGGATATGAACAACATTCCAACTACAAGATAACAAAGATAAGAACTAGTTATTACTTCCCTTCAATGGAGCAAGTTGTCCCTCTCGGTCTCAATGTTCCACCAAAGATAATAACATCAAATAGCTCATAAAATTAAAGTCAATCACATACACAATACCTAGAATGAGAACTACACATTAATTCTTCTCAATGGGGAAGGTTCTCACTCTCGGTCTCAACCTTCCAACAAAGACAAGGCAACGAGTAGCTCTCCACATCAAAGCACACACATACAAAGTATCACGAATATGATCTACACATTACTTTTACCCAATGGAGAAAGTTCTCCCTCTCAGTCTCAACCCTCCACTAAAGATAGAGCAATGAGCAGCTCACAACATCAAAGCACACACATGCAAAGTATCATAAATGATGATTGCACTCCATATCTCCTCAATGAAATGGGTTCTCCCTCTCGGTCTCAACCCTCCAAGGAGTAGATAGTGAACAATCCACAACATAAAAATTAACACACATACAAAGCATACAATGCAAAGGAAATATTGGAAAGTCGAATAGAAACTTATGCATCAGAAGATAAGTTCATATAGCAAGTAGTGTTCTCAAATCATCACATGTCCAGACCTAATCGTTTAGCCTCTAACAGCCATCAGACACATCACAAACATCATCATACATGAGTTCATCATCGGAAGATTACTACAAACATAAATCACTAAGCATAAAACCAATGATACTCGAATCCCAATACGAAAACCTTCCTTCCTCAGCTTAGGTTCTTCTTCCTATCTACCATGGCGGCTCCACTCGATGCTCCCTCCAGGATGCAGAACGAAACCCATTTCTTCTCCTTTCATTTTGCCTTTTATCCTCTTCCTTTACCCCAATCATTAGATGCCACTTGTCCCTTGCATACCTCTGCCAATATTCCTTGTAAGCTACCAAGGAACCTTCGTTTTTTGGACCACGAAAGTTGGCAAAAGAATCTGCATGTTCTGTTTTATATTTTTCTTTTAGTGGCGTTTGGCATGTAGTGGCGCACAGGTACCCCCAGGTATAGTTTTCGGCACAGATACCCCTAGTCCAGTTTTCAGCATAGATGGTATTTGGTCTTGGATAAATTTCTGGATGAGAAATCAAGCATTAATCATTCAAATCCTTACTCAAAAGAGTCTTTTGAGTGGAAAATATGTACTTATGTTCAGGGAATGTCAAATGATGCAAAAGTAGTAAAAGTGTGTGGCAATATATGTAAATGATGCATGATTTCATGAAAAAGTGTAACTTTTGCATATGAAAATGGTGAGTGAATTTCCTGTCATCAATATATACGCTAGAAATTAAAATGAAAGGAGACAACATAGATTAAAACATACAACTTATAAAAATGAATGTCCAAATTAAAGTACAAGAATGAATGGTACATAATCAAATAGATCAACTTAAAAGTGAACAACTGAAATTAAAGTCCTAAAAATGAGCTGTTGGGATTATAAGTATAAAAGTTATAAGAACCAAGGATTGAGACTGAAGTAGAAAGAATGAACGGCGTAGATCAGAAGCAAAACAACTTATAAGATGGGTGGCTGGGATTAAAAAGCAAAAACATACAATCAAGATTAAAACTTATAAATTATAAAGAATGAATCTTCGAGATTAAAACATATGAGCGAATAGTTTAGATCGAAGTAAATAAATAAATGAACTAAAACCATATCAAGATGGATGGTGCAAATCAAACATGACAATGTAGCTAACATATAAATCAACTATTTACAATTAATGAAAACGAACGGTATAGATCAAAGAAGGGAAAAATGGACAGCCAGAATTAAAGACTTATAATAGATGAAAAACAATGGCCAAGATCAAATGAATTAGAAAATATGATGGACGAAGGAGAATGATATGTAAAAATATTGTTCATCTTCTTTCTCCGTCTCCTACTACGTACCAGATCAATCAAACACAAGGGACTGTGTGGATGAGGACGCAGAGATCATCCTGACGAAGTGTCACGACTCTCCAAGGGTTCGTAAGTTGGCGACATCAGCGAAGGCGGTCGCAGGTCTTGGAGGTGTGTGCGCAAGAATCGAGATGACAAGAGGAGTGGCACGACAGAAGATTGTAGAAGTAGGTAAAGATGTTACGATGCTCCGACGATCTTCGAGAACGAAGCTCTTATATCAATAAATGAAATAGAAGATGTGAATGATGGTGATTAGGGCTCCCTCTGGGTGAATAATTTTGCTCGATGAAGAGCCCTTTATGATGCATATACACTCATTTAGTCCGCCCACGTCGTGTCGCTACGTATCTTCCGAGACCTCCACCCACGCCCGTATCATTTCGCGAGATTAGGGCATTTGGAGCGCGTCTGTTAGCTCCAACCAAACGAGTGTGCAAGCCGCTCGTTCAAATGACCACGATGGTCACTGTTAACATGTAGTACAAAGGATTAATCACTTGTATAATTAATACATAACACACCAAAAAAGATATTATAATCGGAAAGAAAACCAATGAATAATCTTTTATCTAATCTTAATCGTTAAATATCATAGATGCATGCAAGACTTCATTCTCTAATTTCTACCCTCCCTCCCTCCCTCTCTCTCTCTCTACACACACACACACACACACATATATATATATATATATGTGAATCAAATTAAATTGGACAGCGCTACTATCAGCTACAATATTGAAGGTGGTGTTAGACACCTGTGTTAGTGGCAACTACGTTGAGAGTGATAATTTTGTGAAATTTTTTGCTAATAGGATTTGCATCCAAACTTGGTGTGGCACATTTTCTTGTAAGTGTGCTCGTGACCTCTCTCCTGATATTGTCTTGTATGAAACTAGATATAGTATAACTGTTATTTGGTGTACCCAACTACATGGATATAAAGAAGGAAAAAAGAGGAACATTCTCTCTTTGTCTCGTGGCTTTGTGGTGTTGCACATTAGCCCATAGCCTTAGAAAATAGAAGAAGATTTTGGTGACACCTTTTGGTGGTGACTTGGTAGAGGGAAAGAAGTGCATTTTGAGGAAGAAGCCAAACTATTTTTTTTTGAAGGATAAAAAAATTAAGATTAAAATCAAATTGAAAATAAATGCAAAAGTTTTCTTTATACTGCAATAATAAGAAATATAGCAATATGATGCTTATTATTTTAGTATTTCTTAAAGAAGAGTTATTTGTTATTCCAATTGATTACTTTTAAACTTACAAAATCACTCAAGCTTCTTTAGGACCTAATTAAAAAATCACGGTCTTATATATATTTCCCCACATTATCCACATTTCACTTGATGCAATAGTAAGACATCCCTTTCGAGCGTATTACATAGATTGGATAAAGCTTCTATCAATAGTCATTGACTTATAAAATATCACAATCTTACTCTTCAAATCTTACATAGTTGTGACTTTGATCGTGCACCTATATTGAATACAAATGCTGCAAAACATAAGCCTCGACCTTTCTAACATGAACATTTTTTAGTATTTAGATCCTAGGGATGTTTTTCAAAATAAATGGAATCTTCAAGCAGATGATCTAGGCAGAAACATCTAGTCATCCAATAAATCCATCAAAACAAAACAAAAATATGAAATTTCATATGCTTATGTAAGCTAGAAAACATGGTCCAATAGTTTAAACATGAAATACAACTCTTAGAATCTAAAGATTGTAATAATGGTTTGGCTGAAATAGAACTTGGCATATTTAAGATAAATTAGTATCAAATATTGGAGTAAGTATAGAGTAAATTGGTTAAAGAATGGAGATACAAAATACAACTTTTTACTATCTAACCATTGTGGTTAGACAAAAGATAAATCATATAGAGATGACTTAGAATGATAAGGCATAAAGATTGATGAGGAACATTCCATTAGGTAGACTTTGTGCAACACTATCAATCTCTTTGGGGTCTTGAGTCTATTACTCCAACAAGCATGGAAGATTGGCCTACCCTTTCATCCTTGCAAAATCGTTGGGCAAACTCTCTAAATGCCCTTGTCACTGATTTAGATATAAAAGAATGTTTATGGTCTACGACCCTAGGAAAAACTTTGGAGCCATATGACTTCACGATTGAGTTTTACAATAATTATTGAGATATAGTGGGACCTCAAATCACATTAGCGATTACTTTTTTTTCAGATTGGCCAAATGCCTCAAGGTTGGGATGATACTAACCATTGTGTTCACCACTTGAAAGACGCACCCCAATTAAAGTCAATGATTGTAAACCTACTACTTTGTGCAATGTTCTATACAAAATGTTGGCCAAGATCCTAGAAAATAGACTAAGGCCCACTCTTAATGAACTAATAAACCCAAGACAATTTGCCTTTATCGCAAATAGGTCAATCCAAGACAACATCCTTCTTGCACAAAAACTGACACACTCCTTGACAAAGGTAAGAACAAAATGTATGACACTAAAACTTGATATGGACAAAGCTTTTGATAAAATTTCTTGAACAACACTCAATGGTCTAACCATTATGATTTTTCATCCAAATTCATCCATTGGATTAATGCATGTACTTCTCTAGCTTTCCATGTATCATCAATGTCAAACCTCTCATAATTTCTCAAGTCATATAGGTATTAGATAAAATGACCCTATATCCCCTTATCTCTACATACTTGTCCCACAATTTTTTTTTTCATCCTTGATGAATTTGGAAATCAAATTTCGAAAATTGAACCTTTCTCAATTGAAAATTTTTATCTTAATCATTTACTCTATGTAGATGATATGCTCATATTTGTTACTGACTACCGCTAACTACAGGAGACTCAACAAGTAGTTGAAACTCTATGGTCTACTCACTAACCAACACATCGTCCTAGAAAAGTTATAAGTATATCTGCACCCAAATTTCAACTCCCGTAGAAGGGAAAAAGAGGGTACCAAAATAGGAGATTTTCCTTTTAGCACCTACGGATCCCAATTTCTTATAAATTCCTTAATACTAAGGAGCATTGACACCTCACTAACAAGGTAAACAACAAACTTTATTACTAGAAATCCAATTCATTGAATCAAGCAGGAAAAATAACCACGACTAAATATGTCCTTAATAATATTCCATTGCATTAAGCTTACATAATTCAAATAGTATTACTGGAACCATTAAGAAACAATCAAGAAATTTTTTTGATCCTCATATGATGTTAAATCTAGTTCTCATCTTATAAATTGGAATGCTCTTCAAATGCATAGACATGAGGGAGGGTTAGGAATCAGAAATGTTTATCATATTAGGACCACGACATTAACAAAATTAGTTATATAAATGATCAATAATTTCAAAGGCCTCTGGTCAAAACTTGTTCTCGTTGAATATGATATCCCTATCCTTGGTTACATATAAATAATGAGAAATAGGTGGCTTGGTTGGAGGATAACACTTAATGCCATGGTATCAATCAAAAGATATATAAGAAATTACTTGGAAATGGCATCTCCACGAACATTCTTTACGATCTATGGGTTTTTTTCTACTCCCCTCAATTAGATGTCAACTTATATCAATATGAATGCACTTCTTTGGGATTTATCTACCAATGATCTCATGAACGACCACATATAAAACTTCACAACACTTTATACTTTGGTGATTCACTAGCTAAAAGAATTTGATCTATCTATCTATCTATTTGCATGTATGCCATAGTGATGATTGTTGGATTTGGGCCAATGATGCACAAGGCATCGCCCTTGCTAAGGTTGTCTCTGGATTCATGAATATGATAGCAATTAAGTTATGTGACTCCCAATGTTTGGTTTGGTTGGAGGAAATTTTGGTATATACTTGTCTCACCCAAGTTATACTTATGTGGAAAGTTCTCCATAATCAATTCGCTACCAAAGATCTAGTTTCTCATTTTGATCCTTCCTTGAACCCTACTTGTATCTTATGTGGGATTGATGTAGAATCATGTTCTCACCTCTTCCTTGTATGTCCTGTAAGTTCCAAGTCTGATTTCATTTTCAACAAAAAATATATATTGCTTTCTACCATTTTAGCACCTAGCAAGATTGTTCTTGGATATGAAAGGGGAACATTTGAACACTATGTTGAGGAAACTCATCTTGTCACTCATTATATATTGTTGTTGGGGCCTTTGGAACATGAGAAATAAGCTTCAATTTTTTTCCTTCAAACAAACTATTGTTGGTGTTGTGTTCGAACAAACCATGACAAATTCAATTGAATACAACAACATCAATAACCCCTCAATCCGGTGGGAACCTCCCCCTCCCTCATAGTTCAAATTGAACTATGATGGGTATTTTAACAAACCTACGGAGGCTAGTGGTGTAAGTTACATTATCTGTTCTAACACCTGTTGTTTTATCTTTGCAAGTGCGACTAGGAAAGTCGTTCATTCTATCTTAGAAATTGAAGCTTGGAGCTTAAGATTTGGGATAGTTTACCAAAATTATACATTGAGAGCAACTCCAAAATTCTAACTGCATCCTCTACAAAGAAGTTAAGCCTCTATGGAGAATCCTCAACATCTTCATGGATTGTTGACACTATCTTTCCTGTTTTGAGTCGATAATTATGCTATATGTACTAAACAAGCAAAATGCTAGTGATTTTTTTGCCAATCTCAACAAACATTCATCATGTAATGTTTTTGGCATACCAATCGACCTTTGGATCTCTAGTATATTTTGTATCAAGGCGTTAGTTCTCTTAATTATAATCACGTGGTGCAGATGCAATAACTTTAAAATAGAAAAGTATAGCCAAATAAACTATTCTATTACATTTCCAGTAATTGAAAAGATAAAACTAATAAAATAGTTGTGTCTCAGTACTAGACTCCTATCATGTGCAAGCTATCATGTCACGAACATCTGCATCATCAGTGTCATCACGTATTAGTTGCATTCAACGCTTGCAGGATCAAAAGCATGAGAGACACTTCTCCCATTAGTGATGACGCATAATATTCATAAAAAATATTTAGTAGAAAAAAAAATCATATGTACAATTATCAAGAGGAAAACAATTAGTAAATTCATTTATCTTTAACTTATCTTTTCACTTTCTCATTCAGTTATTAATTTCTTTACATTAACATTAAATTGTTCAGTTGCAAAAATATCAAGCTCTTGCCATATTCAATCTTTCATTGATTATTCAGTTGCAAGAACCTCAGCTGTATTGTTGTGAGACAATGCCCATTCTTTTCAGTTTAATGGGTTCAAGCCAAGTTAAATCTTTTGCTTATGACCCTTTTAAACATTTTATCACGTTATTGTCCTAAGTTATTCATTTAATAGTCATTAACAAACTTTTAGCATGCATGAAGGTCATTGGCTTTTTCCCCAGTGCCATTAAGGCTAGTTAGGCCTGTAAAATTCAGTAGCACATATCTCCATAGGGATTGACAATTGAACCTTAGGAAATATTGTTTTAGTTGTTCCCAATGGAACCCAAGAATAGATATTCCCAACAGGAACCTAGTTGAACCTGAAAAGACTCCATTTCAGTTCTCCCAACAGGAACCCACTTATCAATTGAACCTCAGGAATACAATTATTCCAACAGGAACCCAATTGAACTTGAAGGAATCACTTTATAGTAGTCCTTATAGAAACCCATTAACCCCAGATATGGGGTCCAATTCATTGAGAGCCAAATCATACCTACATGGATAAATTCAAGCACACCACAATCAATAATCCAATCAATGAAAATAACAATAACAACTTACCTGGTGACGAAACATGACCCGCATCTGACGCGGACATGGTTCATTTCTGGAGATTAAATCATGCCTCCATTTTCTGCTTAAACACATCATGCATCATTACATAACATGGTATGTTTCCATCTATCATGTCACGTCAATAGGACGTAGTCAGGGTTCAAGGTGACCCGACCGTGCTCACCCATGACCCGACTTGTGTTTGGAGGCAACACGATCCGAGTTGGCCATCTCTGTTTGCAGATCCACGCTTGGAATAAATCATGGAATGTAGTCTGTGTCGAGGTGACGCGACCCATTTCCAGTTTTCGGGTTTGCACGTACTGCTGTCATTCCGAAGAACATAGCCCATTTTCGAGAAGCACACAACCCATTTCCATGGTGATCGTAGTCTTTGATCTAATTTGTTTTCCTATATCAGGTGACGTCGTGGAATACGACCCGTGTCAAGGTGTGACGTGGTCCATTTTCGAGCGCTCTAAGGTGATATGTCGACATGTGGTTGGTTCTGTAATTAGAGATACGATTCGCGTCATGGTGCGATGCAGCCCCTTTGCTGTCAAGTGAGAACACTATCCGCATGCGGGGTGCGGTCACCTCTGAGTTCGCTGAGCGCGGTCCGTGTCCTATGGGATACGGTCCGTATTCGTGGTGTCATTCATGAACAATAATTTATATTTTAATATAAAATTTAATCATTATTGCCTTTCAAGTAAATCCCTTGATCTATCATGTTCATATAATTTTCTTTAGAGTTGATCCTCCTAACTACATACCTTGATATGCAGTTAACTTCTCTTCTTTGTTCCTCGATGCTCATTTCCTCAAGGTGTGTCTTTCTCTTCTTCTAATCCTTCAGAGAGAGAGAGAGAGAGAGAGAGAGAGAGAGAGAGAGAG
>LTAE01006994.1:12428-23902 GCA_001647135.1 Pontederia paniculata
GAGAGAGAGAGAGAGAGAGAGAGAGAGAGAGAGAGAGAGAGAGAGAGAGAGAGATTGTAGTACCTTGGACTTGAGGACATAATTAATGAGGCTCTCTCTCCTCCAACCTCCTTTTATAGGAGTTTTCTAGGTGTAATCCAAGTCCAAGTCCAAATAAACTTAATTCTTCTTATCTCATCATTTAAAAATTAATTTGGATAGATCTCGAAATATTAATAGATTAAGATAATAATTTGACTTTGACTCTTACTTATATTTTTCTAATACTAATAATATCTTATATTATCTTACCATATTTTCTTATTCTTTTCTTATTTATTTTTATTTCTTAAAATTGGTGGGTGTTACATTAGTCATATTTATTTTCAAGTCTAACCCTATTTTTGTATTATAAGGATAACTATTTTCTCTTAAATATTCTAATTTCATACTTATCCCATTTTAGACGAATAATATTAAAACTAAAATAATTGTTAGTTGAGTCATTAAAATTTTATGTATAGTCCTTGAACTATATTTTGAAGTTTTCCCAAACTTTATTTTCGGTGTCAAAATTCTAATGGGACGTTTTTGTAGAGGTAATCTTTTCAAATTGTCGATAATATTGTATTAAATTGCTTAGACCCACCACATTGCCTTGTTCACTTATTTTAATTTTGTACGCAATCTATGTTGACAGACAATGCAGATTGCTTGTGAAGTGACAATCTGGATTGCCCATAGAAGAGGGGGCAATCCAGATTGCCTCTTTGAGTGGCAATCTGCTATAATTTTCTTTCCATATTCGTCCTTTAGAATTTTATTTAAATAGATGATAAAATAATCAAATAAAATTAATATAATATT
The DNA here is from genome assembly GCA_001647135.1 of Pontederia paniculata. Classification (NCBI taxonomy): domain Eukaryota; kingdom Viridiplantae; phylum Streptophyta; class Magnoliopsida; order Commelinales; family Pontederiaceae; genus Pontederia; species Pontederia paniculata. Next base: position 13,275 of record LTAE01006994.1, read on the forward strand.
TTATTAATTAGTATAATAATTATTAATTACTATACTAATATTTTTTTATCATTATCATTAAATAAATTGTTATTATTAATACTAATTTTAATATTAGTATTATTAATAATTAAAATATAATAAATATTTGGAATAATTATTATTAATTTTTTATTATCAGTTTCGGAAAATTATATATTAGTTATTGTATACATTTCTTTGTTTGATACATAATTTTTTTTTGAGTTTAGGGCATATGTTTGTGATTTAAGTTCAAATAATTCAATTAAATTTATAAAAAAATGTAAACATAACTGTTTTATTCAAGGATATTTTAGTAAAGAATGTACATAATTTATTAATTATTTTATATAATAAATAAGATGATAAATATTGTCAGACACGTTACTTATGCATACTAAATAAGGTAATGTACATTGTGGGTAATTTAATAAATGTCAATCTTTCTGATAGGGAATGTATATTGTTAGTACTGAAAGCAACCTAAATTTAATCCATTGAACAAAAATAAAAAAAGAGCCATCAAATTCAATGTTGATAATGAAATATGCTCCCCATTTTATTTTTAAGGAGGAAACTTTAGAGGGATGCCGGGATGCCAATGTGTATATACACAATCCTTCCTCCCTCTCTCGTTACTTAAAGAATAAATGGCATAAACAAATTTGTGCCAGATAAATGAGAAAAGGAAGAGATCCTTCTCGGTTTTGTTCCCTCCGAGAAAATGGGCTAAGAAAAGTATTAGAAAGGTATCGCCTAAGAATCCCCAAACTCAATTTTATCCCTCCTCTTGTTCTTGTTCCTGCTTCAGTTCTTCCTCGTCCCCGAGAGATGGCAAAGCAGAACTATTGTTCTAATCCATGTTCACAAACCATTGTTGTAACGCCCCCAAACCCACACCCCGCCAGATGGCAAAATATGGACTCGGGGATGCAAAATATGTAGGATCATACAGGAAAAGCAATATTCCATGAGCAATTATGCCCAGTGTATAAGGCACAAGTAGATATAGAATCATAACGATAAACATGATAACAATAAACTTGATACTGATATAAATCAATAGGTAGTGACATGGTGAGTCAACAATGTAATTCAATAGCTTCAAGATGATACAATCCGATAATATCACTTTGAGAATTATCTTAGTGTGAGACGATATCAATTTGGATAATAATTAAAGAATGACCCAATCCGATACATTCTTCTATAATAAGACTATTCATTGAAGGACGATCCAATAAGCCCAAATGGTAAGGGGCAATTCCNATTATCTTTTCCCAAATTTGTGGGTGGCTCATTTTACAATACATTCCTAGTTTCACAAGAATACAATAGTCTAGATGATATATAAGTGTTTAGGTTAGACTTGTCCCATTAGTGTCTTTATTGGTGTCTTTATGTTCATTCGGTACAGAGCTCATAAAGCATAAAACCAACGGTACAGAGCTCATACGATCCGATATTCATCATGGGTTGCCATAATAATCAATGGGGTCAACGGGGGTACCAGCCGTGACAACAATAAGATGCCCATCAAGTGGGGAGGATGCTCGAGTATCCTCTTTGTTACAGGAAGGGGAGCTCTCCAAGTAACATGAGCAAAGTGGGGAAGCTGCAGCTAGGCCACCGCCCCCTAACGATATGAAACGATAACAGTAGCTCCCAACGGTACACATGACAACCATAAACTTTAGTCTTGTTACCCTTACACAATATCCCAGATTAAGAAACGCTGAATAGGACATGAGATTTATACTTGCTCCTAAGTCACAAAGTGCCTTGGAGAAATGGAAGTCCCATATAGTGTATGTGATCATAAAACTACTAGGGTCTTTCATCTTTTGAGGTGTCTCCTGACTTTAATTTATAACAAAATGAACCCCAAATTATCAATCATGTTAATTGAGATCCCTTAGATCAGAGAAAGTTGGTTTATTAGTAACCTATTGAAATAACTTACATTGATGGTGATGCCCGTTTTATTTTTTTTATAAATGGTCCCCAACTTCTTCTAGATAATATTTTGTTCCCCAACTTTGTATATATCTCATTTCAATCACCAACTTTGATTTGTAGTAAGTTAGTTCTCCAACTATATACTCATAATCGGTCCCTTTTATTGGAAAACACCAGTCATTAAACCTTCTGAAGATGTTGAATGTCAAGTGTTTTTAATATATAAGAATAACTCAAAATAAAATATTGATATGTCATTCTAATAGTAATTTTAATCATGCATTAGCTTTAATAATGTTGTCCCCTACAACAAAATTAATCATTCCATAGTGGCCTCCCATTTTACCTTTTTTCGAAACTCCACTACGAGTTCTATCTGTAGGTAGTTTGGAATGCCGCTATGAGATTTTTCTAACAATTGATGTTTGCCAAAAGTAAGAGATGCAATTATAGTATAATATTTCAAATATAATACCAATGACAAGTGATTATAACATATTATAATAAATCAAATTAAAATAAAATTTGATATGTAATTTTAATACTAATAATAATAATGCCTTAAAGGACTATCATATTATATCTTCTAAAAAATCATTATAGAAATCTCGACACTGGTATGTCAGGGGTCGTGACCATCATCTCACGACCGTGACAAATCCTTACGGGTCGTGACATCAAGTGTCACGGGTCGTGACACGGCGTCACGCCCCGTCATCCATCAGTGTTCTCTTCTTCAGTCACGGGCCGTGACCAATCACGACCGTGACCGGAGTTAACTACGTCCTGGTCCGTGAAGGCGCGATTTCTCGCATCGATGGTGATGACGGGCCATAATATTCCATCACGGGCCGTAAGTCATATGTACGGCTGTCATGATCGTGTAGGGTTCGATCGCGACCCGACGCTTTCGATACGCACTGGTCATTGGTCGTGACTAGGGTGTCACGACCGTGACCTTAGCATTACGGGTCGTGACGGTGGAGTCACGACCGTGAAGTCCATCATCACGACCGTAATAATCACGATCGGATGCCGAACAAATCTTCGGTCTAGACACATCATCACGGCATCACCGATCGTGACCAGGGTGTCACGACCGTTATCTTCGTTATCACGGGCCGTGACTCTGGTGTCATGGCCGTGACGGTACAGGGAAATCTTCCGATTCGCTGATCAATTCCTTTCATCCGTTATCAGACGATGTAAGAACACGATTTTGAGTAAAAAGGAGACATGGAATCTAGGTTTTGAAGTCTTATAACCCTAATTTAACATAGAATCAAGAGTGATCAAATGACTTAAGATTAGGGAAAAACGATCAATCATAAAAGTATTCAGAGGGTTATGAAAAATCTGAATAACCCTAGAACATGATCAACAATATGAAATTAATATTCAGAGGATTAGGAATCATCTTTAAAACTCTAAGACAATGATCAACTATATGAAACCTAAATCTACAAGTGATCCGCCACAATACACACCTTATAGCCTAAGCTTTTCATCTCGATCTTCTAACATCCTCGTCGTTCCTCTGCAACGATTCCTCTCCTATAATTTCTCCTGATTAGGAGATGACCAATCATTGAAAAGTAGAGAGCTTTTCAACCTTACCTTGAGATCCTTTGGGTAAGGGCACATGGAGAGAAGAAAGCTAGGGCCGGCTAGAAAAAAGAATAAAAAATCTTAGGAGGAGATTTTTATAACTCGAGAGTCCAAGTTTGTTGGACAATCTGAATTTATTTCAGATTTAAATTAATTTCCTTCTTAGTTAAGGAAAATCTTTTGAGGAAATAAAATCTGATGGGATTAACTTTCTTGGGAGATAAAATCTAAGGACATGAAATATTTTTGTTTCTTAATTATGAAAACATCTTTGGAGATAATAAAGTTTGGAAAGATAAATCTGGTTTGGTTTGGAGATAATTGAGGATGAAATCTGGGTAGTTACAATTGTCGTCACTGTCATCACTTCCACCACCATCGTCCTGTTACTTGCTTCCAGCCGTGGCTATTCTAATCCTATCGTTAGTACTACTCTCTGAATCCAACTTCTCAGTCGGAGCTAAGTTCCTGTAGTCGCCGGCGCCGGCGCAGAGCTGAACTTAATGTCTCCTCAAGCTTCGGCGTTCAATGCTCTAAATTGGTGAGTCTTTAATGATATACTTGTCAACAGATTCACTGTAAAATATTTTTTCTGCACTATTTATTGTTTTTGCTTGAATACACGGTTGATGGATTTAATTTATAGAGACGAAGAGGAGGTCAGACAGCAACAGAACGGAGGAAGATCTCGATGCAACACGGGCAGCGATCCGGCGAGCAATTTACGGGCGAAACATATCTTCCCCTCTGGCCAGTCTTGATGGTCATGAGAAGCTGAACCCTTGTCACCTACCATTTACAGGAACCCTGTTGCATTCTTCCAGTGAGTATAAACATCCAACTCCTTGTTACTCGCAATTAATATATATTTGTTGATAACTGTTATAGCGCAATCCACACATGATACATTATTTAGTTAGTAACAAAAATTGAGCTAATTAACAGTGTTTGTTCAATTTCAAGTTCTAAACAAAATGGAAACATAAAAGTTGTAATTTATCAAAGACAAAAGGCCTTTTGGAGAAAGCATGCAATGAGACATATATCTGGTGGCAACAAAAAGGTTGCAATAGGAACATAAAGAACAAAAGCAGGAGGCATTCCATAAAGGCGCAGTTCACATGCTTATGGAGAGATCGCTTAGTACCCACGTTTGGAACCGATGGACTCTTTACATGTTAAAAAATAGTTATGGGCCAGTCAAGAACAAGGAGAAGAACAAGTCTTCTTGTCCTTAATTTTTAATCAAACGCCTAAAGAACATTATGTTCTTACTCATTTACAAAACTACATCTAGATTTGTGAAATCATCTCCTTTTTTTCTTAATATAAGAATAAAGTATTCCTGCTAATAACAGGAATCCTTGGGTCGTTCCTTGACTTTTTATTTTTTAAAATTTTACTTCACTAAATTGTTTAAACTTATTAAATAGAAGCCTTATAAAGTTTTACGTGAAAATGTAATGTTATTTATAAATGACAATAGAATATAATATTATTAATATTTTAATATTTAACACTTTAAGTATTAATTAATTATGTATCATAGTTATTGGGTAATAAATATATTATTAAAAATAGAATATAAAAAATATTAACTTGGTCTTGTAGCATTTAATTACTATAATAGCATAATTATTTAGTATTTGATATGTTATTTAAAAATAAAGAATAATTATATGTTACTTGAAACATATTAATTTATATAATTAAATTCATTGTAGCTCAAATATTTTTATCGTTATTTAAAGTTATTTAACTCAATAAATAAAATTATATTATGATTACTTTTAATACAATTAATAGTTTAAATAAATTCATAATAATTTTTAAATTAAATATATAATAATAATATTTAAAATTATTATTTTATTATCTTCTTATTCTTGTTTCACCCAAACACTACTTAGTTTTATTCAGGGGAACAACAAATAATCAACCAAACACATGACAAGAATATATCACAAGACAATCTCACTCTTGTTCCTCCTATGAGAATATGTCCCCCTTATGTTTATCATTCTAATCCCTATACCAAACGACCCCTATGCGAATTATTTAATTAGAGCACTTGATAAGTTCTTATTTAAGATAATTAACATGATTCTTTGTGTATTTGAAATTGTAGGAGTTACATGGAGATATAGAAGAGGTTCAACGAGGAGCTGAAGATGATGATGCTGGATAATGCTGCCTATTGTGTGTAGACGAGGGATCCGACGAGGGAGCACATGTGCTTCCTCCCATTCAGCGAAACTCAGATGGTTCACTATGACTCCAAGCCATTGTCGTTTGTGTCCTAGTTAGTTGGCAGTGCAAGATTCGAACTACCTAGTAGGCTTCCATGGTTGGCTCCCCGAATTTGAAAGTTCAGCCCTACCACCCTATACTAGAGTCTAGTATTTTATCCTCTATATCAACATACCTTTCGAATTTTATTAACCAAAGAGATACAACTTTGGTCTATGGTTAATTCAGCTTGAATCAAGAATCCCCAGGGAATTCCAAGAATTCTTGGTATAAGTTCACTACGACTACAAGCCGTTGTCCTTCGACCACCGGCCATTCAAGAAGTTCGTCTCCCACTACATCGGTGTCGTCGCGACCAAGCATCCTGTAACGTTTCGAAAATGCTCTACACCACATAGACGAATCAATATCCATCACATGTTCGAATGATCTTTGGAATGCTACAAGATAATAAACTTGACTTGACCATTGACAATTATGGTCAACAAATGTAAAAACGAGAACATGACAAATAACATAGATCGACATACAACAAAATCAATGGAAGACTTAAAGATCATGACATAAATGAAAATGAAGGAAGACACAAAACTTGATCAATAGAAGACAAAATTTGTAAGCTTGACATTAAACTTAGCTTAAAATACATTGTCCCTAAAGGTCACTTAACAACTTGAAGAGACAGACATCATTTGCCCGAAGGTGATACATGATCTTTTAACCACATAAGAAAAATGACATCATGACTTAACATAAACTACTTGACTCTAAGATACAGTTCATACTTAACCATATGCATTTTCCATTATGAACCACACCAATATCATAATTAGTATCACTTCTCACCTACAGGCGATGACAAGAAATTTACCTTAAGTTTTCATATGCAAAGTCTACATTTTCACCATGAATTTTGCACCTTTATATGCATATCATCACATATTTTTATAGCATTTGCATCTTTTGAAATATTCTAGATACAAATACATCTTTTTACTCCACTCTTTTAAGTGAAATTATGAGTGATAATAGACAAGTAGGAGAGGGTCAGGCAGAGAATCAGCCACTTCTGCAGCAGGTCTCTCTCATAGGACAAACGCCACAACTCATACCCTCGAATGACGCCATTCATGCTTTTTTGAAGTTACACCCGCCATAGTTCGATGGCACTGATGACTTTTACAAGGCTTAGTGGTGGATTGACTCGATGGAATAGTCCTTTAGTTTGCTACAATGTTCGAAAGACCATAAGGTTCTTTTCGCAACCCATCTTTTTACAGACAACCATGAATTGGTGGAAAACTATACAAGTTATAAATTTCGTAATCAGAAAGATAGTGCATGGGCTGAATTCAAGGAGATGTTCCAAACTCATTACTCCCTAGCCTATCTAAGAAGTCAAAAGTAGCAGGAGCTTCTATAGTTTGCAATAGGGTAGCTTGTCAATACAACATATCACACTGAAATCATCTCGTTGGACCGCTACTGCATACTGGTGTTGGATGATCGCCTGAGGGCTAACCACTTTGTTGATGGATTGTATGTGGGATTAAGATGAATACCTTATCGAGAAACTGTAGGACCCTCGACAAGGCGATGTAGCTGGTGACCCGCTTAGAGAGAGACCACCAAGAAAGACACCAGGAGTTAAAAAACAAATCTCAAGTGAGGTCTACCATTCCGAGCAAGCCCAAGTGGGAGGACCGTCGATCGCCTCGGAGGGATTATCATCGTGATCACTGAGCTCAACAATATCCTCCTCAAGATCCCCCACGTCGGTTTCAACATACTCAATTACCATAACCACTTTATCACCGACAACAGATGGAGCATTTATTGATCCTTTACCTTGACATAAAACAATCGAGTGTGTGATGTATTAATGCATTGTATGTGATGTAACCCTAGCGACGAGTACCACCACCACATCAGCAGTCTCCACCTCAGAATCAGGGTCGTACATGTGTCACTACGGACGCTTGCACACGGGGAAGTGTCATAAGAGGAACGACTCATGCATCCCCTATAGGAAGCATGGAAACTTCATTAAAGATCGACCGACGTACCATAAGGACGGATATAAGCAAAGAGGTACAGGTGGCGCAAACACATAGGTACCAAGATGTGTCTACAATATGCAAACTGAAATAGTGCCAAATGACAATGATGTCATTAGAGGTATGCTCACTATTGCAGGCCTTTATTCTACTATTTTATTTAACTCGAGAGTGTCACACTCGTTTATTTCTAAGGCATGTGCCTTTACTATTCATTTACCCTTACCACAAATGTCTTGCATGATGAATGCAACGACACCAATGGGGACCATCCATCCTGCGAAGTACCTTCCAAAGGTACCAATCATTATGGATGGAAATAATTTTTCTGCTAATCTTGTTATAATCACCATTGTGGACTACAATGTGATCCTTGGGATGGACTCGTTATCATACTACAAGGTGTCGGTATTATGTAAAAAGAAGAAGATGATTATCTGGACATGCAACTGCCTTAGAGTAACAGTCAAAGGTACAACACACTAAAAAATAGGGTAACAACGTCAGCTACGAAAGCACACAAAATGCTATAGAAATGTTGTATAGGGTATTTGCCCAACGTCATCAAGATGGATGCTCCATGATCAAACATATTTGATGAGCGTCTCCCAAAAGGTGCACCAATTCTATTTGTGAAGAAGAAAGATGGATCCTTGCAACTGTGCATAGATTATTGGATGTTGAATAAAGTCATCGTGAAAAACAAGTACCCATTGCCGTAGATACATGATTTGTTCGACTAACTATCAAAATCTTCAGTATTTTCAAAGATTGATATATGAAGTCGGTACCACCAGTTGAGAATGACAGAGGAAGTTGTGCTCAAGATGGGATTTAGATCGCAATATGGACATTACCAGTTATTGGTATGTCGTTTGGATTGATGAATGCACTAGTAGTTGATGAATAGGATCTTCCAACAACATCTCAATCAGTTCATCCTGGTGTTTGTGGATAATATACTGATATGTTCTTCCAATCCAAAGGAACACAAAGAGCATCTACGGATTGTGCTGGAAATCTTGCGACGACATCACCTTTTTGCAAAGTTATCCAAGTGCAATTTTTTTATGAAAGAAATAATGTTTTTGGGGTCATGTAGTGTCATAAAGAGGAATAGTAGTTGACCCATCAAAGATCGAGGCACTGACCAACTGAGTGAGACCAAAGAACACGACAAAGATCCATAGCTTCCTCGGTCCAGTAGGATAATACAAATGATTTATTTGAGATTTTTCGAGGATTGTAGCACCCCTCAAGAGCTTAACAAAGAAAAATGAAAAGTATGTATGGTTAGAAAAGTGTGAGAAGAGTTTTCAAGAATCAAAGACTCGATTGACTTCTGATCCTATCCTCACAATTCCGATGAGTAGCAGAGGATATACGATGTATAATGATGATTGCGGGACATGCCTAGGATATGTACTAATGCATCACGACAAAGTTGTAGCTTATGCATCAAGGCAGTTGAAAAAACACGAGGTCAACTATCCAACACAAGACATCAAGCTAGCAACGATAGTGTTTGCTTAAAGATTTGGGGACACTATCTATACGGTTAAATGTTTGAAATTTTTACTAATCATAAGAATCTAAAGTACGTCTTCATTCAGAAGGACATGAACATGAGACAACATAGGTGGATGGAACTCTTGAAGGACTACGAGTTCATCATAAATCATCATCCGGGTAAGGCGAACTGAGTAGCAGATGCCCTTAGCTAAAAATGGGAAAGCCCACTCAACTTTATGAGGTTGTGTGAAGTGTTCAGCAAGTGGAACATGATGGTTGATAATAATGGGACAATCTGATGATGCACCAATTGTAGCCCAGCTTGATAGATCGAATTATATCAACACAACTGCCCGATAAAGATTACCGGCATATGATCAAGAGATGTCAAGAAGAGGCGACTGAATTCAAGATGGTAATGGATGGTGGGATCAAATTCAGTGACCGCCTACAGGTCCTTATTGATGCGAACCTTCGGCATGAAGTGCTAGATGAACGTCACAAATTGAAGTTCGCAATCCACCTAGGCATTACAAAGATGTAGGTGTGTAATGCACTTTTTGGGGGAATGTATAAAGAGGGATACCGTACAAGATGTCTCATATGCCAGCAAGTCAATGTTGAACGCCAAAGATCGTATGGACTACTGATGACAAGAAAGGGTATACCTAAATAGCTTGACCCAACCTCCGAAAAGTTTGCCCCGAGCTCCATTTTTATAAGTAATTTCTGCTGATTTAGTTCCATTTTCCACATTTTGAATATTCGGCACTACTATACTTGGATTTTGGGATTTTGAATTTATATAGGAGGATTTTAATTAACTTCCATGATTTATGTGGTTTGAGCAATTGAAATTTTGAATTCTTTCCTTTTTTGTTGCTGCTGGAGGGTGAGGATAATTGCCATAACAGTCCAGGATAACTTCCGTAACAACCCAGACATTACCTGATATAATCTCCTGGATATTACTTGCTATAACAACCCAAGCCGAGATCTTTTCTGCCATAACAGCCCAAGTGAAGATTTTGTCTGCAATAACAGCCGGAATCTTACCTGCCAAAATAGCTTGGGGGTCAGTTTTGGAAGTCTATCTGCCAGCCTGAAGCATGACTTGTGGCACAAGGATGAAGAGGCAGAACACGCGAGGGGAGGAGGACAAACGCCGGAGTTTTATTATTTTCTACACTTAACTTTATTTTCCGGCGAACTATGTTGGCTAGACACTATTCTACTTTTGTA
>LTAE01006995.1:0-23896 GCA_001647135.1 Pontederia paniculata
TTTACTATTTTAAATTATTTTTATCATTTTTTTTAATACATACAAGCAGAGATCCTATAGTTCTTGTAGTAGTTTGTAAAATATTGATTCTCTAGTTTACAATTTATTGATACATAAGCATCATTCCTCAATTCGAAAGGGTAAAAAAGTCTTTTTAATAAAATTATCTTTTTCTATCCATCTCTTAAATTTTTATCCAAACGAAATATTGATTATTTTATGCCATCCATTATCATTTATTTTTATCCAAACATAGGTTAAAATAATCTTTCTCAACCCATGAATTTTCAACCCTTCTTAACCATCTTCAACCTATCTATCATCATCCCTTCATCACTGAACATCCAAACAAAGCTTAAGCGTTCTCTTTGCATACAATCTTATTTTTTCTATGTATTCTATAGCCAAAGACCGATATAGATCTTTGGCATACTATCTTCACCATGCAATTAATTGATGTGTCTAATTACAATTCAAGTAAATCTGTCTATTAGTCTACTTGACCCCTCCCCTCCTATGATTAAGCCAAAAAACTACACAATCATTGACGAAGTTCGTATATGTAGGCATTGTAAGATATAAGAAAGAAGTGTCACATGCCCGCTTCAGTCATTGTAGTATCACCCTCTCCACCTTCAAGTTTGATAGCATTTTCATGGATAACTACAAATCATGGGAAGCTTCTTGGACCTTTTGTCATGTCATTTAATTAAACGACTTTTACAATCTGTCCTTCTCATGTCCAGGGTGAGGTACCTCTAACCGTTAACCTTTGTCTGTTGGGAGGGAAGGCGATGTTAAATCTTTGCTGCATGACATTCTCAAAAAATCTTACTGCATTTCAGAAAAGTTGATTGTGACAACTGATGAAACCTTGTATTTTACTATTGTATCCAATTGGCCAACCAAGCATGTCAAATTAAATCGGGAAAGAGTTTTCATTTTGAGAATGGGAAGGATGGTTGCCAAGCAATGCAACCATCCAGATTTGTTGATGGACTAGTTGGTTGCATGACATTATAACAGTTAAGGAATTAATACCTCCTCTGAAAAAATATTTGCACCATCCAAACCCGCACCAAATGCTTCGCAAATGTCACCATATCTTCAGCATTGATTCTTTCCCCTCTGAATATAAATCAGGAAAGACAATTGATCATAGATTTTGTTGATGGAATTGTCTGTTACATGACATTTTTTTATAACATTACAAGTAATAAATATTGCACCATCCAACCTCCTGCCATATGCTTAGCAAACATTACCATATTTTCATTATAGCTTTGTTCCTGTCTGAATATAAATCAGGAAAGACAATTAATAAAAAAAAATTACTTCAATCATCATGCATTAAATCTGGAAAGTCATTTTGGGTCTTATTGCCCTAAGGGAAGCATTAACTAGAGCCTGTATTAGTTATGTACTCATCACATGACATCAGAGCATCATATTATGAAGATTTCCATGGATATTAATTGAAGAGTACTCTAAAAAAAAGTTTATTGAAGAGTGAAGACTATAAACTGATATTTATCTTGAAAATGTAGAGATCTTTTTATGTTATGATATTCCGCAATCTTACCTTTGTTATACCCTTATAAGATCCTTGTTATTCACATTGGCCGTGTGAATCTACAACCCCAAATAATTTCACACTCCTATGATTTGAGCTTGTGAGTTGTGACCTTTAACTATGTAGGTAGGATAGCAAGCTCTCAACCAACAAGCCGAGTCATGTTAGTTTAATGAAAACATCTTAACCTCTAGCATCTTGGAGTATACCACTGGGCGCCAGTAACCTTTATGGATTTGGTGGTTTAGGTCATTCGAGTGAACTGTATCATGGATTCGTAGCTTCGTTGATTGTTCGTGGTTATGTTAAATTTCATGCTGTATATCTTTACCTTATTCAGGTTTTGCAAAAGGCTCTAGAGGTCTGGGATCTACAAGTTATTCCTCTCGACTCTCCAGCAGCAGTTTCATCCAAATTGGAGCCTGACTCTGAGAATGCCTTTATATGTCACTTGCTCGATCATTGGTTTTGCATCCGGAAAGTCAATGAGGAGTGGTACAATTTCAATAGTCTTTACCCTGCCCCTGAGCATCTATCCAAATTTTATTTATCAGCTTATTTGGACTCTCTTAAGGGCTCTGGCTGGAGCATCTTCTTGGTCAGGGGCAGTTTTCCCAAAGATTGTCCAATACTATCAGATGAGTCTTCAAATGGTTTCGGGCAATGGCTCACACCTGAAGATGCACAAAGGATAACAAAATCATGTAACCAAATGTCTTTGCCTACACAAAGACCATCGTCATCACATTCTATGGAGTTTATGGATGAGGAGGATCGGATTGCCCAGGCTGAAGAGGAAGATCTGAATGCTGCAATCCAGGCTAGTCTGATGGATTCCAGCTTCCAATTTGGATCAGGCATAATGGAAGATGCCCAAGTTGCAGAAAATGTTACCAAAATGAGCTCTGAATTTGCTGACAATATCCCTTTGAATCAGGCTAGGCCGAATATGACGGAACCTCATCCAAGTGGTGTTGAAACTCATCAAGAGACTCTTCCTTCATCTAGTACAGTGAGCCAGCCAGCCCAAGATGATGAAAAGTTGTGACTGTAATGCCTCAATTAATTTATTCCCTCCATTCTTCTTTTGCATGTACTGTATTTCATAATAATTGAATTCAAGATCTTTTGTATCCATAAATCTTTATTTATGTTTGATCAGAAAAATGATTGAAGCACGCTGTTATAAAATGTGATTCATGGAACATTTCATGCAGTTGCATTGGCGTACCTATAGATCTTACAGGGAGCCTATTTTACTGATCTGTTAGCCTATTTTTAAGCTATATGGCTGCAACCAAGCATTGACTGTGTATAACATTTGTACATCATGTTAGAACAAATTTCGGGGAATGGGGAGTGAATCTGTAACACTTTTTATTCCTCTTTCCAGTGTATTTTAACCTGTATAATCTTTCCCATAATTGTAGGTGGACAATGACCAGTTTGCTAGTCGTCCTTTTATCAAAATTTCAATAGTACATAATGCATTTTAAAAAATTATATAGGTGAGAGTTTTCTACTTTCATATATTCGCCAAGGAAACTGACAACTGGCCCTTGAAAGCTTCGCAATGGATTGTATCCTGAAAATTGTGCTTGCGATTGTTATTTCCATCGCATAGTGTCTTATTTTATATTGTCGTTCGTCACAAAACTCATAGAGTGATTGTTAGATATCCTGTTGTTTCTTTACTTTTAATTTAATATCTTTGTCGAGTTTCTGCGGCATGCTTTAGTTTTGCCACAAGGCATGAAGTAGGTGGAATTTCCAAGTATCTCTCTTCGAAGAATAACTCATCTTCCTCCATTAGCTTACATTTTTTTCTTCTAGGAGATTTCACCGTTGTTATATATGATGAACTTGTATTAACATTTGAGTATCCGCGCCTGTGCTGTTTCACAATTATTAGTGTTTGGGGAAGCTTTGTGGTGGAACTTTTGATAAAACATCATTTGCTTTTACTCAAGAAAAATTCTATATCCTCCTAATTCATCCTCCTAATAATTCTCCTAATATTCATATAATAAAAGTGCCCCATAAAATTAACTAATTTACAATGAATGTCATTGTAAGGTGCTAGGAGAATGATTAAGCTAAAATTTAGGAGGATGCAGAGCTCTTTACACAATTAAGTGTTTGCTGAAGAAAAAAAATAATTACTTTTTTTCAACATTTATGTACAATTCAGTGACTTTTTATTGCTTTTTGTGAAAGCAAAACCTTCCTGCCATTCACAGCTCTTTGGTCCACAACACATAGGCTGCGTTTGGTAAGCCTTAAATGAGGTACTTTTTCTCAAGATTGGCTGTGAGTCACAGCAAAAATTATGAATTTTTAAAGCTTTTTGAGAGAGCAGGCCAGCAAGCTTTGGAACACAGCACCAAAATGTGCTGTGGGTGACAGCCACCCCAAACGCAGTCATAGGCTGCGTTTGGGGTGGCTTTTGTCCACAGCAGATTCATGTGCTTTTTTTGAAAGCATGCTATGACTTCTCTTTGAAAAAGCTCAAAAAATCAATATATTTTGCTGTGACCCAAAGCAAATGGTGGAGAAAAGCAGCTGATTTTGGTGTCTCCAAACGCGCCTGTATCCTTTATTTCAAAATTTGAGGTTTACCCAAACGGTGGTTTTTACAAGGCATCCATGAATGATTGATAATTATTATGGAGGACCAAATTTGGCATCATGTATGTATGAGAATAGAACACATGTTGCCATCTCCTACACCACAAGGTTGACAAGAACAATTATATATGTTGCTGACACATTCTTACCATCTTCTGCTTTCTCCATGGCGTTTGATTACTGATCCAAAATATTTGAGATTGGAGTCAGTTTGAAGTGTGTCATTAGGTATAGAGCACTAACAATATTTGATTAGAACAAGTTATAGCTTTAGAGTTGAAACAGTTTTGTTATACCATATGAGTAGGAGAGCAGTTGAGGACAGAACAATATGCAAGTGGTCATGGATGAGCTGTGATGTTAGCTTTGCGCACTATATTATTATTCTCAAAACAGGGACACATATCTTTCGGCTCTTTTCCATCCATTTGACAAAGAACAGTCCATAACCCAAAAGAGTAGATAAAAAGAAGCCATGGACGGTGGTATTCAAAGTCTTATAGGTTGGAGAGAGAGGATAAGAACATGCCACCATCATCTCCATGGCCCGCCATTTCCCCTTGCCAACAACAGCTGCGGATTCCTTTTGCAAGGTTGGAACAGCCAAGAAGGAAACAGTGGCAACATCCGGAATTCCACCATGGGTTCTGCTTGCAGAGCGTTCGGGAGGGAGAGATCTGTTCACGAGATACTCGGAGGTGGAATTGGTAAGTGACGGAGTTCTTTATAGCAATAGATTCACAAAATGAAGAACTTTGTTTTAAATTCAGAGAACATTATAAATTTGCTTGACATGATCGATCAAATTTGCTATCAAAAAGTCTAATTATTGATTCCCCGAAGTCTTAGCTTTTCCTGCAATATATTGGATCCTAACTAAAAGACTTTTCTATATGATAACTGTCGGAGGAAGATTGTTACAAGATTGTGTTAATATGTTATTTTCCTGTCGGTGATCTCAACAGTTGCAGATGTGCTACTTTGGAGAAGAAGAGATGTCACTATGGGGATACTTACTGGAACTCTGGCTGCGTTGCTGATCTTTGAGGTATCGGGATACACTCTGCTCTCATTTGTTTCCAATGTGCTATTGCTGCTCTTGTCCATTCTTTTTCTCTGGGCAAAAGCAGCAGCAGTCCTTAATAGGTAAACAAACCTCCTGCAAATTATATTTGTGATGTGATTGTTTTTTCTTATTCTTCTTCCCTTCCTGCATTCTAATGGTATCTGCAGCTGCACCGTTGAAACAAATGCAGGCCGCAACCACCAATCCCAGAAATGCACGTCTCTGAGGAAACCATGAGGGAAGCTTCAGCTTTCATCAGGTCCAGTCTAAACATAGTGCTCTCAGCGTTCCATGACATTTCACAGGGAAAGGATGCAAAATTGTTCTATGGAGTCGCCGGGTGCCTGTGGGTGATCTCCTTCTTTGGCACAATGATACATCTTCTGACTCTGGCCTATGCAAGTAAGCTCTTCTCCATGGCATCATGTCACTAAAATCTCTCCGAGGGAAACCATAGTTTCCCTGGCAAAACACTTGGAAAAGAATGGTGCTTTAAAATTGAACAGAAAGCAAAGGCATCAAAATGTGAGAACATGATTCATTCAGCATGATGTTGGAACAATTGAAACTTGTAAAAGAAGTGTTGATTTGTCCTGAACATAATACTTTCTTCTTCCTTCGCAGGCCTTGTAGTGATCTTAACAGTTCCAGCACTGTACGAGAAGTACGAAGACTGGTTCGATGGATACTTGAAGATGGCGCATGAAGAGTTCCAGATGCACGAGAGAGAATATACTGCATGCTTTACCAAGTACTCCAACACGATCTACAGATGGCTAATTGACAAAAAGAAGCTTCTCTAGTGTTTTTACTCTTGTTGTTGTGGATTCTTTTACTGATTTTTTTTCTTTCCTTTTTTTTTAAGATTCTCTTTGTGTGAGTTTGATGATCATTTTATAGCATTTGGTTGTATCCTCGTGGGATGAGGTGGGGGTGCTAACAGGGCTTGGCTTTCTCTTTTGTTTGTTCCTTGTTTTCTTCTCTGTCCACTCGACCATGTACAAAGCGTGATATTTCTTCTGTATTTTTGTGTGCTTTATTTGTTGAGGAATGAAAAGTAAATGTTTAAATATTAAAAATGGAACAGAACTTTTACGGAAAATACAAAATCATCAATTATTCAAATAATAAATTGCTTAAACTCTGCAAGTATAAGTCACATGATGTACTTTGAAGAATTGGAGGAAAGAAAACTTTGTCACTAATATTGGAACTGAATTAGAGCATTTTAATATCATTGATAATATCAAAGGCAATTAGAAAAGTAGGTATATTGAATAGTAGATACTTAACAAGAACACTAATCCATCATGAAAGTCACTTGCTTAAATGAAAAAGAACCTATACATTTTTTATCTACCAATGACTGTTACACGTAATTTATCGGTTATAATTCTTTATAATGTTCCTGCCATATAATTTGATGTGCATGCATAGCAACCAATAGAAAATAATAAACGGTGTCCTTTGACATAATATTATAATGCACTCCATTGACATTTTCTAATTTCTTCTCTAAAGTATCTTTACCTTTCCCAACGCAATATTGAATTTTACTATTCTTGACAATATTGAACTTAATACACATCTAAATATCTAATGCATAATTTATCTCCTAATTATATTGTTAAAATTTATTAATCTATGAAAAATATTACTTTATATTCTAATTAATTTTTTTCTTTCTTTCTATGCTTCCTTTTTAAGTAATACGTTTTTTTTATTTGCTAGAGGATCGAACAAAAAAATATTAATATTCATATCATTCACGACCATTATATTTAATTAATTTATTGATTTTACCCTTTAGGTACACATGTATATAATATAGGACGCTTAACAAATTTGTCAATGTCAAGACAATGAAATATGTACGTTTACTATTCTTCTTTGTGTTTAGCAATATATATATTCCTATAACAGTCTACCTTTTTTATTTTTATGTAATTTGACAGTGACATTAATTCAGGTATTATATATCCATAATAAATGTTTTGTTCATATCGAATGCATATTCCAATTTAATATTATTTTTTTATATGAACAAAACATATATATTTTTCTTTTGTAATATATAGTATTAGCCATTAGGATGTGACATTAGCACATTTTGCAGCTAGCTTACCGATTAAATAATTTCCATAGAAATTTAAAGATATTGACCATGAAAATGGAACTTCAGTATAAATATATATTGGATTTTGGAAGAAAATTTGTTCAGAAAATTTTTGCATGTTTAGCAAAAAATTGTATATATCTTTCATGAAAAAAAATCACTTTCGTGCTTCCTCTATATATTATATAAATAGAAGTAGAAGGTAATTTCTATGCAAATAAAAATTTTGATTTACATCGTGCTCACAATGATAAAGACTAATATGAGTATTGATGATTATTATTACTTATTAAACTATGAAAATGTACTATAAATGAACACAACATTAATATCTATCAGAGCTGGCGGCCTGTAATGTATCTGCCCAGGTATTAATTTTATCTTTTGAGTCAAGGACACGTATCCAATTTAACTTTGTTGTAATCAAAGGACCAAAAAAAAGGAAAAGAAAAAAACGGGTCCCAGCTCGAAGGCGTGCTCCCTGGCAAAAGTTATCCAATCAGACGCGTGCTTTGGCCCACACGATGTTCCTACCCCCCATTTGTCTATGATGCACTCCTGCCTCATGCTCTGGGTAGTTAAAGAAGAAAGAAAAGAACAACAAATAAATACCTGCTCGGAGCAAGAGGGGAATAAAAAAAGTAGGGGTATGCTTATCACGACAGCCTTTAAAACTGTTCGTGCTCAGCATATGGAGAAGAGAACCACCAGGCGGAGACCAAATCAAGTGCCCGCACCGTACACCGAACAGCCACGCGAAGCGAATAAAAGTAGCCAAATCCTCAGTGACTGCCACGTTTCGTTAATTTATTGGATCCAGACCTTCTTCGGGGACCCACATTCACGTTGCGGATCATGCGCTCCACCAGCGAATGGGTTTTTATTTTAACACCTTTTGGCGCTTGTCATCGTCGCGTCGCATTTTTTTTACTCTTCCACCGCAGCAAAGAAAGAAAAGAAAAGGGAGCTCTTTGGAGTCTTTTCTTCTCCTTTTTGTTCATCTTTTTATCCTTCTGCAATTATTTTCCAATTCGTGGTTTGTTCGCCGGATTTTTTTGTTGCTCCGACGAGCGGGATCGATCGAAGAGTAGGCAGATCGAATTTTGGGCGGCGGCGTCGTTGGGCGGGCATCGGATCAAGGAAGCGGAAGGCGGTGAGTTCGAGGTAGGGGATCGAAGATGTTCGGGGGGTCGCAGCACAAGTGCAAGGCCTGCGAGAAGACGGTGTACCTGATGGATCAGCTCACGGCCGACGGCGTCGTCTACCACAAGTCCTGCTTCAAGTGCAACCACTGTAAAGGAACCCTCACGGTATGTGTTTAATCGTTGGCGTTTCTCTTTGGTTACCTCTTTTGGATCTTGTTTTGATGCACCCATGTATTCGAAGAGCATGAGGAGTTGGAGAACTTGCGGAGTAATCAGCATTTGGAATCGGAGCAAGACCTCGACTAACTCAAAGCTGAATTTATCTGTATTATTGCGTAGATTTACGCCGGTCAATCGTTGTTTAATAATCAATCCAAAAATATGAATTTTGACTTCTCTTTAGGCGCATGACTACTGGCTTAACAAATTTGCTTTCTTTTTTGCCCCCAAAAAAAATTAGTCTGATCAGACAACATATGATTGATGTTATTACTAGTTATCACACCAGTCCGCATTGATTTGGCATACCAGTCTTTGCAGCATGTTTGATTATTTGCAGAAAGTACTAACAGATTCAGAACGTATCATCCATGCTTTGGACACCGTTGTGGGAAGTCAACCGTCACTCCGTTATGTGTAGGCCATCGGTATAAAAGGAAAAAAGGGTTCTTTGACATGGATCAAGTACCCTGTAACGCTGGAGCTAAAGAAACTTCCTTGTAAACCTTGTGGCCCCAAACACAATGCAGTTTCTGCAATAATTCTATTGCATATTGCAGTGATCGCAAGCAATAGATTTGCCATGGATGGACTAGTCATGGGTGTAGCACATTAAACTTGACGATTCATGTTTCTTTCCAAGCAAAAACCTCATGTTTCCAACAAGAGAAACCTGAAATCCATTAATTTCCTTTTGTTTTCTCCATCCATTTCTACATGTTAGGAATATCTACCATGTATCAATCTGATGGGTCTAGGAATACTTCATTACCAATATATTCTACCAGGCTTCTTTAATTATAAAAAAAATGATGAAGAGAATCAGATGTGAGTATTTTCTAATTTCCCTCTCCTCTTTCTTCAGTTGAGTACTTACTCTTCCATGGAAGGTGTTTTGTATTGCAAACCTCATTTTGATCAGCTTTTTAAGGAATCTGGAAACTTCAACAAGAACTTCCAATCACGTGAGGCTTCCTTGTGTTTATATATACTTACTCTACTCCCATAGTATTAGCTATATATTCATCTCAAAAAAATATCAGCTTGATATCCCATATTTTTTATTGTTTGCAGCTGCAAAATCAGCTGAGAAAACTCCAGAACTGGTATGTCTTAGAACTGCCACTATCACGTTCTCTATGTTTATCTGCTCTTTTCTGGTTCTTTCCTTAGTCTTGCATTTTAGTAACCTTTGAAAAATTTATACATCTCAACAGACTAGGTCGCCCAGCAAAGCTGCTGCTATGTTCTCTGGAACACAAGAAAAATGTGCTACTTGCGGGAAAACAGCATATCCATTGGAGAAGGTTTGGTCACAACACTTCTTGTATCCTTTTCTTTTTTATAGTCTTTGTCAACTTTATAGAGATTCAACATTTTTTTGTGACTTGAGATCCATACCTTTACTGTGTCTGTAGTTTATGTTTCATTCATAGAATCAGACAACTTAGAAAATTATTATGGATATTTGCAAACAAGGCATGCCATTTTTAGCATACTGTCAAATCTGTTTCTATAGTAACCTTAGAGTATTCGAACACAGACAAAATTGACAACTTGTTGAACTATGAAATTATCATGCAAACTAATTACAAATGATTGTAGTGAAATTATTCGTATGACATGATTGTTATTGTATCTGTACTGATTGTAGAGACCTGCTTTTGATTAGAAGTGTTTCTGAGCATCTTTTGCAAATTAATCATCTTCTTTGAACTTCTCAAAAAATCATCTTCTTTGGATATTGTTTTCGCTGAACTCAGGGGTCATCTTACCATCTCAACATAGAGTTGATAAAATTGATGTTCTTTCAAGCAAAATGTTATCAAAACTTGAAAAGTTCCAGAGTTATTCCTTTCTCAGGAAGGACAAGTTGTTCTGTCTCATCCTGTGGAATTACTTGAGATGCCATAGCTGTTTGTGATTTAACATGAAATTCCCCATATTGCATAACTAACCAAACATCAAACTTTCAAAATGAAAAACTCTTTTGATTTCTATGGACGATTTCTTATTATCACTTAAACAGAGGAGAGTGCATTAGGAGATCAGAACACATGTATTTAGATATGATAGTTTGTTGCCGTTTGCCTTTTGTGGGCCCTTTGGTCCCAACTTAATGTATGTATCTTTGGAGCAGAGCGACGTTACACTGCTAATATTGTTTTGAATTTTCTCTCTTATGGTGAGACACACTACGTTTGGTGTAAACTTAGGACAGTGACTGTAACACCCACACTTTTATACCACATATAAATAAATCAGGATGAATTGTCTTTTGACTCAGACCTCCATTGACTCGCAGGCGATGGTTTATCTCTTTTTCTTACTCTGAAAGATTGACAAAACTTTACTTTCTTATCTTGATTTAATAATCTTTCAAAAGCTTCCTCTGTATGTCCAAACTTTTTTTTCTGACGATGATGTTATGGATTGTATCAGGTGACTGTTGAGGAAAAGGCTTACCACAAGTCCTGTTTCAGATGTTCCCACGGGGGATGTTCTATCACCCCCTCAAACTATGCTGCCCTGGAAGGCATCCTTTATTGTAAGCACCATTTCTCCCAGCTTTTTAAGGAGAAGGGAAGCTACAACCATCTCATAAAGTCCGCTTCAATTAGGCGTGGTGCAGCACCCGCCCCAGCCCCAGCACCAGCCCCTGATGCCTAAACCTGCTTCTCCGGATATTGGATCTTGAAGCCTTCTATTTTTTATGTTGTCACCAAATCTTGGTCGCATGAGACCTATTTATGTACTTGTTTTCGGCAAACTTTATCTTCAATTAAATGCATGCGGTGTGCCATCCCCAGCCAACTTCTACCTTTCTACTGCTTTCTCGGAACTTACTGTGAATTATGTTGAATTGCAGCCGAGGATGATTCGTCTTCCTGGTTTGGAATTCTTTAGGTTATATACCCCAACTAGTTGTAAGTCCTTTCATTATGAGCTGTTCAAAAATAATTTCCATGTTACTAGAAGGCCTATGCACTAACGGAGATAAATAAGCATGAACTAAAGTAATATATATAGTTTTAACTATGAGAAAATATATTTTGGAAGTGATTATTGATAGAGCAAACGAAGTGAAGCATAACAAATGACAATTCTAGCTCATTTTTAATAATTTATAAATTACTTAATTTTTTATAAGAATGTAAAGTTCTAATGCGCAGTAGTTGTCAAATTTGATGATTGAATTTAATTTGAGTTTTTATTCAGAAATTGTTTATTTGAGTTTTTTTTTATTTTTTATTATTATCTCATTCAATGACATATATATATAAAGAGCACATCTAATCATCAATCTATATTAATGATTCACGTGTAAAAGAAATTCTATTAAAATAAAAAGCAATTGAGATGAATTTATATCCAATTACACAAATTTTCAAAAATCTCCACCATTTCTTTTATCATATTATAATATTCTTCACAGTCAGTATTTTATTTGACCAAATCAAAATATATTTTATTTACAGGTTTTATTTGTGTATGAAATATTTATTGAATATTATTTTGTTTTAAAATATATTAATAGACAAATAATACTATGTTGATTTTTTACCTTTTAATTATTGGAATATCACTTCATATTTACCATTATATATATATATATATATATATATTAATAATGTAT
The DNA here is from genome assembly GCA_001647135.1 of Pontederia paniculata. NCBI lineage: Eukaryota > Viridiplantae > Streptophyta > Magnoliopsida > Commelinales > Pontederiaceae > Pontederia > Pontederia paniculata. Next base: position 12,385 of record LTAE01006995.1, read on the forward strand.
ATTAATGATATTCGGGCTTGTGAAGAATTTAATTAGCGTGAAATTTTTTATTGAAAATTAGAATTTAAAAGAATATGATTTTTAGTGTCATTATAATAAGAGAAAGATCAAACATTATAATAATAAAATATGATTATTTGTAATCATAATAAGAACATAATTTTGAAAATTTATGCATGAAAAATGAAAAAGGAAAATAAAATATTTTATATGATTGTTAATAACAAAAAAATATAAATAAATAGATATAAAAATAATAGTGAAATTTCAGAAGTATAATAAGGACGTCTTAATATTATTTTTTTCCCGTTTATAGGACATCATAACTTTTATATATTTAAAAACATCGATAAATGCATGGGGACTAAAAAGCCCATTGCGCTGGTCATTTGGTTGAAATGTTGCGCGATTTCGTGCGGACGTATCTGGAGAGCCCACGAACTCTCCGGAGACTTCTCGGCCCTCGCGGTTTCTGGCTGGTCATGTCAGTTGCCTGAAAGCCCAAGATCTTTCTAGAAACAACGGCCAAGCATCTTATAAAATCTACGCTCCGGCGACGCCTCTACCAGCATCAGAGAAAGTATCTCAATCGCAGTTGGAAAAGGTTATCGCATCGTCTTCGCAGCTTTCGATATCGCAGCCATGTCGCTAACTCCCTTCGGGTTCGGTGGCTCTCGCCGGAGCAACTTCTTCGATCCCTTCTCCTCCCTCGACCAGTGGGACCCCTTCGACGGTTTCCCTTTCTCTTCCCCCTCATCGTTGATTACCTTCCCCCGCCCGTCATTCCCGGGTGAGGCCTCCGCCTTCGCCGGCGCCCGCGTCGACTGGAGGGAGACCCCGGAGGCGCACGTCTTCAAGGCTGACCTCCCCGGCATCAAGAAGGAGGAACTCAAGGTGGAGGTGGAAGACGGCCGGATCCTCCAGATCAGCGGCGAGAGGAGCAGGGAGCACGAGGAGAAGACTGACACCTGGCATCGCGTCGAGCGTAGCAGCGGCCAGTTCATGCGGCGGTTCCGCCTCCCGGAGAACGCCAAGATGGACCAGGTGAAGGCCGCCATGGAGGACGGCGTGCTCACCGTCACCATCCCCAAGGAGGGAGTCAAGAAGCCCGAGGTCAAGTCCATCGAGATCTCCGGTTGAAAAGAAAGCACTTAATTTATGATTGAAGCTGTTAGGAATAAGCGTGTCCAATGGAAGAAGAATGAAGAATCGTGTCGATGGCTACTAGTAATCCATGTCCTAAAAAGTCTTGTATCATGAAGTGTCGTCTGTGTTGTGTGTCCACGTTGATGTTTAGATTTTAGATTCGAGTTCTGAGTTAAACCAGCATTGCATATTAATTTTGAAGTTTGTAAAGCTCTTTGCATCTTTCTAATCACTCTTTCCAACTAATTAGTTGACATATCTTTGGATGTCACCTGGTAAAAAGTAAAAAAAAACTCAATTCTGGATTCTCAACAGCTTTAGTTGCAGAGTTTAGAAATAAGCTAGCAAGTGTATCTAGCAGAATTATATCAGGCAAATTAGATTGCTAGGATCGAATCTTCTTAAAAATACAATGTTGTCTATAATTGCTATTATAATCAATCCATGATAACCTCACAAATCTGCGAAGAGATGGTACGTGCTCGAATCGATGATGATGAGCCTTAGAGCTGCAACTGCAGCAGCAACAGCCAAGGCGCTAAATCCCACAACGTTCAACCAGTGCCATCCCTTCTGCACCGTCGACAGCTTATTCTTCTTCACCCTGAGGTACATGTGGTTCGCAAGAACAAAAGTGAGCGGGAACGTGCTCAGAGCGCCGGTCAGGCTCATGAAGTCTCCCAGGAATGGAAACAGAGCTGCCACCAGTGTGTTTATCGTAAGGTAGCCTCCTCTGACGGCGACCCTGAAGGAAATGTTGCGGAAGGCCAAGGCGCCCCCTTTACCTATTCCATACTTTGTGTCCAAGTACTCGTACATCGGGCTTGCAAATATCTGATACATCAACGAATTGTACTGATCAGTTCAGGTGGGCCGTAAATTAAAAGCTTTGCATCTCTATAAACTGCAGTTATACAGCAAAATGTAGTTGCATCAAAGAGCTGATATTACAAACTACTGAAACTGTTCAGGAATGATGCAAGAAAAGGTGAGATTTTCCGCTTATGAACTAATTATTTTCTGTTACAATGCACAAGAAAGCAAATCAATTAGGCGGATGGATGAAGGTAGGTAACATACATGCAGCGCAATTACAGTCTGGAGAAAAGCTGCCGTGTTGGCCATTACTTTCACCCAAACAGGCCCTTCCACACTGTTCAGGAGATAAGTTGATGTAGAAGATCCATATGCCCAGTACCCCACGAAAGTGACGGCATAGAGCGGTAAGCTGCCTATTACGAACTGAAACCAAAGTGCCTTCTCCATGTTCAGCACAACAGGAGGTTTCACTGTTGCCTGTAATATTTATGTCAGACAGAGATGGATAAAGAAAAACATTAACAGAAAAGTAAATGTCAATTAAAACTAAATATGCATCACTTCAGCTTGTTCTTTTTCTTCTGTTCAAACTTCCATTACATATTTACATCTAAGAATGCTATATTAGAATAAAACAGATTGGCTGCTCATCAAAACTTGCTATGGCACGAAGTTTTTGAAGCCAAGTCATTTCACCCTGTGGCCACAGCATAAAATAAAATTATCCCTCTTAATATTGATAAGTCACTTTAGCTTGCTTTTATCTTTGATATGAAGACCATAACGAAACATGTATAAATTAAACAGGCTGTCCACTTTGCCCGGACCCATAACAGAATATGCAGTAAAAGTAGGTGCTTCATGGCTTTTCACAGCATACAAAAGAATCTAAGCGAGGGCACATAATCAAATCAACTGGTATGTCATAAAAACTGCTTAATCAGATGTAAGAATCAATTATCTATGCAAGTCAACCTGAATCTCTGGTAGCATTCCTGTATTGTAAGCAAAGACAAGACTTGCTGAAGCACCTATGATGCTGAAGATCTTGCTAGAATCTGATCCTGGAATGTTGTAATCTCGAGCTGGACCATTTAACCCTGTGAAAGAAAAATAAAGTTATGAGGCCAAAAAGTGAATAATAACAGTTTCTTGTTACTGATTATCACAGAGAAGTTGCCAAATCGAGCATCATTGATATATTTATTCTCTTCCAGCTAATCGCACACAAGAATATGTTGAGAGAATGCATCATACAAAGATTCATGACAGACTCTAATTGCCGAGTATAACAAAGATGATAAAGAAGTGTAAAAATATCTTAATAACAGAAGGCAAGTTACAAAGTCACAAGTACGCTTACAAAGAGCTTCAGAGAAGATTTTTTAGGTTTACCCAAGCTGGTAAACTTATATGGGTAACTGCCTTTCTAACAGGTTCTCTAACAAAGAACTTAGATACAAATGTGCTTCACTGAGTAAGAAAGAAAACGGAACTTTATTTTCTTTTAGTATAATGCTAGATAAAAGTCACATTATTTGTGGCTGAAAATGCTACAAGTTTCCTACTCTATTGCTCACTGTACTTTTCTCCCAAAAATAAGAGTTGGAGCAGTACAGAAGATAACTCCTAAAATATCAAATGAATTAATCAACCCAAGAAAAACTAGGCAAAGAAGAAGACATACATTTTCTAAGGGGAATTGCACATATACAGTTGGTATTCAAAGGAACTTTACAAGATGATTTAGTAATTTATATATAAGACAATGACAGGAATAAAGCAGGTTTGGCATGATTTGCCTATGGGCCATACCATCTCTAAGAGACAGCACTAAAGCTGTAACTATGTAAACTAAACTGAAAAATGTTGAAAATCCCAGCCAGATCCTCAGAGCTGATAGATGAGGTATTCCAAATGCAAAAAGAGCACAGACAAATCCAGCAACGGCAATACAGTAGGGAAGTTTCATTGCACCATCATCCCTGAAGAGAACATATATGGCCTGCACAAAAAGAAAATGGACCTGAGTTGCATGGAATGTTGCAGAATCACAATAAGTGTAGTATGTTATTTGACATGTTTAGGAACACGTATTTAATTAAAACCACTACCAGAATCCTTCTTCCATTGCACCAGTATTTTCAACCTTTTAAAATTGACCTGTTTTATTGCTTATATTTCCTTAAAATGAAAAAGCAGAAGCAATGACAACAGTTTTATGCAGAACCTCAATGTTCAATTTGTTTCCTCAAATACAGGACCCCAATATTCAATATTTTTTGTGTACTGTGTGCATATCCAACATTAGTTATCCTCTTGAAAACAGAGGCTCTTTTAAGCGACAATACAAATACTAAAATTCTGATGTTTTATGCTGCTTCAATATTGAAATATAATAGCCAATGTAATCATCCCTTTAAACAGCTTTTTATGGCCTGTCATGACCATTGATAGACATATTGAAGTTATTCCTTGTACCTTAAATGCCTGTCCAGCAAGAATGATATATCCAGTGTTGATCATGAAAAGGTTAACATATTGCAGCGCCCATGTAAGAGCATATATTTTTCTTCCTGCAATAAACCAGGCAATAAAACATAAATACCTCAAGATGTACTAATTTTAGCGACATGAAATAATTGTTAAGCCTGATGGAAATACTCATGCTACATAAATGAAATGATACTAACAAACAACCTAAAGGTATTATTAGTTATTCAATTCCATAGATACAATGACATCAAGAAAGATTGGAATCAAAGATATCAATAGTTATATAAATCATATCATTCATGTAGTATCTGTCATTTCGAATAAGTATACACAAAGAGAACACATGATCATCATTTTACCATATATATGGCCGGCAAGGTCTCTGTATCTAATATGCCTTTTACCACCGACTTCATGGAGTCGAGCTAGAAGGGCATTAGCATAGAGGGAAATAGCAGCAGCTAAGATAAACCCGCATGTGCCTCCTATCCAACCCAATGGAACCATTACCGATCCTGAATAGCCCAATACATATGCACTGTTCACTCCTGTTGTGAGCACAAAGCCAACTTGATACCAAGGATCTGGAGAAGAAGAACAAGAAAAACAAACATGAGATGTCTCACTGTAATGCCAGAATTTTATTTCCAAAGTCTTGAACACTGACCAAGAACAATATTCAACTCCTAAGCAGGTTTTCATAAAATATATTTGAACAACATTGTGTAATTTTTTTCTGGGGATGCTGAAATCATATCTGAATCAAGAATAACTCATAGTGTTTGACTAAATTATCATCCCATTTCATCGCTGTAGTGCAACAATGTAATAATATCATTGTCAAATGCAAGAAATTGGCATGCAAATCACTCTTCTCTTAATGGCAATAAAAGAAAGTGAAGCATCAGACCGAAAGGAAGCGCCCTAACCTACTCGATTATTAAATGGAAAGGTTAGAAATTTATTCGGTAAGGAGGTGAAAGAATGATGATTCCGGTGCGAATAGGGTGAGACGCTAATAAAAATGGGAAACAAATTAGAAATCTAACCATGGCTAATCTGGTGGGCGGTTTCTTCGGAGACTTGGATGACCGCGTCGCCGCCGGAGAGACCCTTATCATCCAGCATCGCGGTGCGCTCCTCTTCCCGGTAGCCGACGCACCCCCGCAGCAACGGCGTCGTCTCGTCGATGGTCGATATAGACGAGGAGGAAGCGTGGAAGGAAGGGATGCTGTGGAGTTTGTTGACGAGAGGATCCTCCAGCCGCACGACCTGCACGGACTCTTGTGCTATTGGAGGCGTCCCTCCGCGCGGTATCTAAACATGGAAAGCAACGAGGCTTCCGAAGTAATTGCATCAGGAGATCGAGGTATGATCGGTATCGTTATAATCGAGCGGAGATTAGATAGATAGAGAAATAGATAGATGGAGAGATGGAGAGAGAGAGAGGTATCTTACATGATCCATCAAGGAGCGGTGGATGTCGACTTATACGGAAAGATTCGAGGGGGCGATAAAAGAGGAAACCGCGGAGCGGATCGCCCAATTCGCTCGCGCCCGGCTCTCCTCCCTCGCACCCTCCAACCACGCCGCCGTCGACGCGCCGGCGATGCAGCGTCGCGCCACTTCCTGCCTCAAATAGCTTTCGTAGCAACGAATGGGAAGCAGGAACCTTTATAAAGAAGGATTTCTGGATGGGCCATTTGCACAGTTAACTTGCACGCAATTATTTTTGTTCAGTTTTTTAATGAAGAGCGCAATAATTCGTCTGTCGCCATTTCCAACAGCGAAAAATGGATAATTTAGCAACTGGAGTTGAGTTCCTTTTCCTTTCCGAATTTAAATTCATGCGCATACATATATATTTTTTTTTAATTTGGTATGATTCGGGTACATATAAATTAATTGAAACGAATAAAATTTGAATATAATGATGATAAATATTTTTCGATATTATGATAATTTAATAATAAATAAAATAAAATAAAATATGCGGCTAAAATAAATTAAATGTTTTTTCTGCATCTTCATTTATGTTTTTTTTTAAAATAAGGAGAAAAAGGGCTATTGGATAAGAAGGGGAAAAGTTCGCAAAATGGTTTTTCTTATTTTTCTTTGGGTGAGAACATGGTTTTATAAACTTGGCCAATTGCATTTCTTTTTGTAGAGCATGGAACTTGTTGGAAGACATGCCGAAGCATGTCTATGATCAGTCTACTGTACGTCGGCTCACCTTGTAAAAAAAAAAAAAAATATATATATATATATAGTATAAATCTAACATTTTAACTAAACATGCAAATCAATTAAGGGACTGCGGCGACTGCCTAACAATTTCCTCAGAGGCTAATAGATACATAAACTAGAAAAATTCAAGTATATAAAAGGTTTTTGGGTTACGGCTGATATAAAAGGTTTTAAAAATATGGGGGCCAAAATAGAGAACTTAATTTAGATAAGTGCAGGATAGGTACACGGTCTTATAGATACACGAATTTTTCATTTGTAGAAATTTCATTCGCTATATTTATTTGCATTTTATTTAATTATATTCAACATTTTTCAGACCTTGGCTTTTATCAGCTTATTTATTCAATTTCGTATAATTCCTAAACTTCATTTTTTCAAAAAAAAAGTTATAATTGATTTATCAATTTTCTTATAGTACACTCTAGGGATGGACCCATCCTATAAGTGGGGAGGTCTTTCCACCTCCCTCAACTTTTCGATGTATAAAATATATATATTCGTATATAGTAGTAGTCGCAGTCAGTAAATAAAAAAATATTAATTATATAATAAAATTATTTAATTGCTTAGATAAATAGATAATTCTGATTAACATTTTTGGAGGTTCTGCGACGTCACTTTATTTATTTGTCATATTTCCTCATTGAAATAACAAGTTAAAATTTTTTTAAAAAAAAACAAGTAAAAGTTAACTAGATCGAAATTCCAAAGAGATTTACTTTGATAATTTAGTCTCAAAACTTAACTAATCAAAAGTTTTTTTCATGATGTATTAATGGAAAAAATTATAAGGTTTTACATGCTAAAATCGAAGTGAAATTAAATTGTCAAAATTCATGTACCACAAAAATATTTCATTGGAGAGTTTTGTTTTCCATTATCAATGAAGGTTTAAATGAAGATGCTATTACATATATTAAATTTATGGTAAATAAAAAAAATTAAAAAACTCAAAAAATAATATGATGTTCCTATTTAAGAAACATCTTCATTTTTTTATTCATAAAATATCAAAGATGATATAAAAAACACAATGATCTTAAATGATACATAAAGTTTTAGCAATAGAAAAACTTTAAAATCATTTGGCTTTAAATTGTTGCTGTGATTTCAGCAAACAACGATAAATTAAAATTTGAATGAATTTGGATAATTCGGTGCGAGGTTACTCACTATAAATAATTCGGATCATTGGACTGTCTTCATTTTTTATAGTATATAAATTAAAATTCTAAATCATCACTTTGAAGAAAAATGACGTTTACATGTTTTATACACTCAGGTTCTAAAAGATAATTTGTACAACTCCATATTTTTATGCAAATGTTCGAGTGACATTAATAGTTAATGGTAGGGTCCCACAAAAATAGATGTATCATGACATCATCAACACGTAAGTATTGGGACCCTTCAATAAATGACGACGGTGGCAGTTCAGATCGCAAAATCAACTTTAAAGATTCACATCTATTTTTCAAATAAAAGCTTCGAATTAAATAACTATGGCTACCTTTGAGGTGGGTAAGCACTTGGGCCCGTAGATGTGGGCTCAATTTTCTTATGGGCCAACCGATCTGTTGGATCCATGGGAATAGGGGAGAAAAAATGATCAGTTATTTGTCTTCATGATTATGTTGTTTCTAGGGAACTATTTAATTGATATAATATTTTGTAATATTAGTATTCTAAATATAAACAATTTTTTTTTCAAAACTGAGTTTTCTATGAGATAAGCAAAAAATAAATAATTACACTAGTATATAAATTTACTAAATTATCAAAGAACGACAATTCTAGTTATGAGATCAAATTATGTATTCTAAATTAAGGGACTTATTAAGTTTTAACTATTCTAAAGGGGGCGTTTCTTTTGAAGTAATCTTGTCACATCATTGATAATGTTGTATTAAATTATCTGAACAGTACAGATAATCTACATTGCAAGCAATGCAGATTAGTTGTGAAGTGACAATCAGATTGCCACTTCACAAGCTGTTATAATTTTTTTTCCAATTTTGACCTTTAAAATTTTATTTAACTAAATGATGAAAATAACTAAATAAATAATATTATAATATTTTATTAATTAGTATAATTATTATTATTCAGTATAGTAATATTTTTTATCATTAAATAGATTATTGTTATTATTTTTATTAATTTTGATATCAACATTATTAATTAATTATATTTTTTGTATATTAAAATTAATAAACAATTAAATATTAATTATTTTTAATATAATAATATTTTAGAATAATTATTATTATTAGATAATTGTATACTATTTATTTTATATATTTATTTGATGTATAAATTTTATGAGTTTAGGTATATGTTTGTAATTCAAGTTTACGTAATTAAAATTAAATTTTTAAACTTAACTCTATTGTTTAAAGGTATTTTGATAAAAGTTTTATATTATTTATTAATCTTTTTTATATAATGAATACAATAATAAAGATTGTTATGTGCATTATTTATGCATACTAAATAAAGCAATGTACATTGCTGGTAATTTAATTAGTGACAATCTTTGTAGAAGACAATATATATTGCTAGGTAATATGGAAAGATAATCTAGTGAACGCAACCTAATTAGTCGAGGTCGTCTGGCACACGATAATTATTTAGATTATAAGTTATTTTTATTTAAAAAATTAGGATTCATCAAATTATCATGTTTAGATATAGGATATTATTAATAATTTAAATTTATTTGTTAATCTAAATTATCCTCTAAACGATGATCCTACGAGAAACGTCTATTGATATTTAATATGGTCATTTTACTAAAATTATTTGTTAAGTCAATCTCATATAAAACTTATTAAGTCCTTAAGATTTTTCTCAATCCTTTGTTTTTATTAGTTGTAAATTCATAATAATTTTAAAGTGGTACTTTATTTATTTTATAAATGAGTTTCTAATTCTATAAGTCGACAACAATCTCATATTAAATATTTTTTTGTGGATGCACAAACAAAGATTTCGCATGTGTGAGGCACGAAAACGTGACACTCAATTTCTTTCTCAAAGTATCTTTATTTTATTTAGCATAGATATACATTTATTTTCTTCAGTTATTATTTAAAAAAATTATTTTACTATTCATTTTAAAAACCATATCTTATCTTTCTTATTATAAATATAATATTAAAAAATAATTAATTTACATTGAGTTTGAATAATTATATTATGGTAATAAATATTCTATACTTTTTTGAACTATATTACGACATATTTATTATTTAAATATTGTTGATATACTATCATAATAGATATGATGCAATAAGGGTGAAAACTTTTTTTTACTTCATGTTCCTTTTTATATAATAAACATAGATAATTTTAATAGGGTTCAATGTAGCTGCTCCCTAGTTAAGAAGGAAGCATCATGTTACCTACATCTTCAATCGTAGGATGTTAAATCTATGATGGATCTTAATTTTTCTCTCTCTTATTTTTTTCTCTCTCCTAAATCTATCCATCATAGATTAAATATCCAACGGTTAAAAATGTACGTAGCATTGTGCTCCCTACTTAACTAGGGACCACCTCCATTTGTTCCATTTTAATATATTTAATTTTAACATTTAGCAATATTTTATCTTCATAAATGTTAAAATAGTTAATGTTGAAAGTATGTCAATTATTTCTTCCCAACGATATTTAATAATTGGTCAAATATTAAGACTTAAGTAGCGATTTCGAGCCTTTAACTCGGGTGAAGAAATCCTTTCAAGGGATAACCTTAATATTTTCAACAATCCTTTTTAAAAAAATTCCCCTCTTCAGAATTTCATATATAGGACTAAGACGAGAAATATTATATTGCATATTTAGTTGGTATATAGATTGGTGTGTTGTTTAGATGTGTATTAGAACGGATGAGTAAATAAATTATGAACATTTCACAAATAAAATTTCTTAGCTCTAACTCGAGATATTTTCATTATATAAGTTTAAAAATCAACTCAAGTGGTTTTAAGTTAAAAATCATGCAACTATATCTCTATTTATATTATTATTCTTTATGACACATGACATAATATATATAATATAAAATTGGTATGTTGCATATTTAGTTGATATATAGATTGATATGTTGTTTAGATGTGTATTAGAACGAATGAGTTAATAAATTATTAGCATTTCATAGATAAAATTTCTAAGAGTTACATTCGAGATATTTTCATTATATAACTTTAAAAATCAACTATAGTGATTTTAAGTTAAAAATCACTATATCTCTATTTATATTATTAATTTTTATGACGCATGACATTATATATATATATATATATATATATATGAAATTTATTTCTATTGCCATTTTTTATAGCTATAATCATATAAAATTTTTGTTTAGAATTTAATAGTAATTATATATTAATATTTTGTAACATTTTTGAAAAAAAAAACTAATTCCAATATTACTTTTACATTTGAAATTTAATTATTTTACTTAAGTTACGAATCTTTTAAAATAATTTCTTTTTCTTAATTTTTATTTTTTTATAATAAATTTTAATTTTAGAATTTCTTAATTTACTTCAATTAGGGCTCTTCTAAAAATATTTATTATTATGTTACTCCTTTCAAAGAAAAAACATATAGTAGGTTTTTATAAATATAGTTTTTAATTTTTTTTATATTGTAAAAAATTAATCCGAAACATTAATAATAAATTATTTTTTTCTTAATTTGTTGGGTTAGAATTATTTTCAAATAATTATTATTTCCATAACTTTTCAACGTATTACTTGAATTATGACTCTTTTAATATGAATATTATATA
>LTAE01006996.1:7619-21591 GCA_001647135.1 Pontederia paniculata
CGAAAAGCCCCTCAGAATTTCTGAGGGTTTCTGCGGCCCGTCAGAATTTCTGACGGACCGTAAACCCTCGGAAAAGCCCGTCAGAATTTCTGACGGGCTTTATTTCCGTCAGAAAATAGTTACCAACGAACTTTTTTCTGACAAATAAATTTGGACGGAAATTCCGTCAGAAACGTCCTTTCTGACGGATTTTCCTTTTCTGACGGGCTTTATTTCCGTCAGAAAATAGTTACCAACGAACTTTTTTCTGACAAATAAATTTGGACGGAAATTCCGTCAAAAACGTCCTTTCTGACGGATTTTCCTTTAGATTCCATCAGAAAATCTGTCAGAAAGGGTTGACTTTCTTGTAGTGATAGAATTCTTTATTTATTTTTGTTCTCTCCTTGATTTTATATATTACATCCATATTCGATTTTTAATATTGCAAGCCTCTACTTTATCAAACACCCAATGTCGTAGCGCTACGAAATATGAGATTAATTAATCTGATTAACTACGGGAAATAAAATTCACCTCATGGATACAATTATCCCTCACTTTAACAAATTGTATAAATGGCAAGATGCTAAACTTTTTGCATCCTCGGCACCAAATTTTTTAATCAAATACAAAAAGAAAAAAAATTGTATTTTCGTAAAATTAATAAAAAAACTCTAGATCAACAAATCTTATCTCCAAAAGAAAGTCCTTAATTAAAGATCCTTTAAGTCGTAAATTTAATTTTAAATAGTCATTTAATCGTTAGGTGCAGAATAAAATATACAAATAGCTAAATCTACAAAAGCAATTACTTAGGATGAGTGAGATAACTTAAATCATATTTAGATAAAAAGAAAAGTATAAGGGTCATAAGGAATTTGTAGGGCATATCTCCAAATTCAAAATATTTTATTCTATCAAATTAATGGAATTCGAAGAAATAAATTTTTTAGACATGATTATCCCTTTAAATAATTTTCTAAAATTATGCCATAACTAATTTAAAATAATATTTTTGTTTATATTGTTTTAATTTATGATAGAAAATATTTGACTTGAGTTCATTCTTTGGTTTATTTTTTTATTTTATTTTATAATTATTTAATAATTATATTTGTTAAATTTCTATTCATTCATATTTATTTTTCCTATGCCTAATATTTTGTCATAATATTTTAAATTTATTGAATGTCATCATATGTTTTTCAAATTAATTATTTTTTATTCAATTTAAGATAAAAAATTATTTTTATGATCATTTTTACTTTAGCATCTTATATCATTTGAACAATATTTTTATTGGTGCAGTGATAATATTAATTTTTTTTCACTCTTTTTTATTTATCTCTCATCATTGATCTTTTTTTATTTTTATTTATTTTAAGATAATAAAAAGATAAAATATTGTGAAAGAGAAACAAATATATTAAAAGGAAAATAATACTAAAAATAAAATATAAATATATAAAAGAGATAAAATAATGATAAATATATAAATATTATAATAAATCAAACAAATATATAATAATATTATATTTATTAAGGGTCATTAGATATATAATAAAGGGCATAAATCATTTTTATTTAAATTTATGATTTAGTTTAGTCAATCTATTACCATAAAATTTTATTTTTAATAATAATTCACCATAATCCAGTACCACATCTTATACTCCATCTCATGTCACCCCTCAAACAAAATCTAAGTAATGACTATTTGTAACTAAAAAGTAATAATAATTAATTTTTATTATCTTGCTTATTTTGCATAATTTCATGTGCAATTCAACTTTATATCAATTATTACTATGTCTTCAAATTAGATATCTACATTTAGCTTGAGAATAAATTCAAGATTTAATAATTTAATAATAAATTTTAGAATATAATAGTTCTAGAAAGATAATTTGATGAATTAATCGATCCGAATCAAAATTCTTGACTACCCAAATTTTCCAATCCGGATAAGGATAAATTTTTTTAAGGTGATTATGTGAATTAATCTAATTGATCGGATGTTTAACTAATTGGACTCACCTCTTAAATATTGTTGACGTTGGGTTCCTTTTTCTATTTATATTTGTGATCATCACACTTTTGACATCATGACCAGCACATGAGTTCATCAAGAGGTGTCGTTTAAAATCCATTGACAATTTTCATTGGGTGCATTATAAATTGGTAAAAATCATTTTTTAATTACTTTTTTTTAGTTAAGAATTAAACACCACTTTGTTGTTCATGTCATGCAACATGACCTTCTATAACGATCGTAAGCATTAAAGTTTTTTTAAAAATAAATATGAATATTGGCAAATTATTTATAATTGTTAAAAGCATAAGGAACTTTTTCCTTACATATTTATTTAATTTTATATTACTTGGAATATCAAATTATTATTTAATAAATAAATTTTGTTAAGTATAACGAAAAACTTGATGAAATTAGATAAAAACCGCAAAGTGCAAAATCAGAATAAAAATTTTCGATATCTAATTAATAGTTTATAATACAAGATTAATTATGAAATAATATAAAATTTTATTAGAGGAGTTAAAGAGGAATATTAATCAACAGTTATCCTAGAAGATTTTGCTTATGAACTAATTCTTGATAAAATAGTTGAGGATGTAATTTTCTTAAAAGACACTTGTAATTCCAATTTTCTTAAAATTATAAAATTATTTGTTAATAATAATCAAATACTATCATACAAGAATATTCGTATATTTGTACTCATCAAATTACAGATTAATCAATTAGTAATTTTCGCGCATAGCGCGAGGAGGTTGTACTAGTTGAATTATGAAGACAAATCTCTACAAGCATTTTTTTAGCTGTGAAACTTGCTTTCCACTATTGAACATTTGTATAATTTTTTTAAAGAAAACTAAAAAAAATGAGCTGTGACGATTATTTTACGGATTGCAATAAGAACAAAAGTATATAATCCAGTCCATTTTATATGTATCGACATATGTAACGCCCACTATTTTAATTAATTCAGAATTTAATATATAATAATATTTTAATTGTGAATTTTGGACTAGACTTAAATAATAGAGGCTCAATCAATTAAAGATAGAGAAAATCATAGAGAGTCCTATAAATAGGCCCTTTAAAAAATAAGAAATCTTTTTTTTTTCTTTTCTCTCGAAGACTAGACCTAGCCAACATGAGCCTCTTCCTCTTCTCTCTTCTCTTTTCGAAGGGTGCAAAGGAGAATTCAAAAGACATCGAAGACAACACGAGAATCGAGGATAAGAATCACTCAAGCACAAGGAAAGTACGAGAAACAATCCAATGAAATTAGATATGTACCTCATCAATTTTAGGACTTTACATATATATAATAAAATAAAGGATTGTTAGAAAGGTTATGAAAATCTAAATTCTTATTATAGGCTTTTCATATTAGAACAATTGCATGACAGATTTGATGTTAGATGAAGATAATAATATGAGGATATTCATGCTCTTCAATACCTATTTATTTTTTAGCATGATTAGATTAATTCGATCAAATTAAAAATAGTTATTCATAGTCATGATCATGAAGTTCGATCTCGGTATAGTATTGTAGTATGGAATTTGTTGTATGAAAAGAACATAGAAACATTCGAGGGGAGGAGGAGATCTGGGCAGTGCCTCGATTGTGAAGATGAGTTTCACAACCATGACGACAACGAACGATGAAACATAAATTTCGTTCATGACCGTGAAGCAAGACGAAGAAATCGAATGTTCGATCATGCTCGTGAAGGAGATCGTTATGCCCATGAACAGCACAACACGTCCATGTGTCTCACCCTGTACGCCCGTGAGGTAGTGTCCTTGAAGAAATTATCAAGGCTCATGAGACTAATTCTTACACCCGTGAGGCAAATGGTCATGCCTTATGAAATAGGAGGAAGGAGATCGACACTTGTAGTCACACCACCCCATGAAGTTTTCAGTCACGCCCATGAAGTCGCCAATCACACCCAATAAGTTGTTAGTCATGCTCGTGATTTTTTTGTCACACCTAGCCGTCACACCACAAGGACATGATCATGTCCAAAACCCTATGAGCAGGTCATTTTCTCCTTTAAAAAAATGTTGCATGAACAAACAACTTGATTTGATAGATTGTTTGACATTATTAAATGATTATTTGATATTGGTTGAAACTATTATGATGACTTAAGGTTCTTAAAGATAACCTAGAGATGAGTGGATTGTAATGTGACTTAAAAATTATTAATATTTTGTGATTTAATCTATTGCTTGAAGAGAAAAGATTGTTTACGGATTCATTCCATTATGTTTAGGGCTTCGTACCCTTATGTTTGGGAATTTATCCCTCTCATGCGTATTTTATGGCCGAGCTAGATGTGTCTGTGTTAGGATCACGTGAACCTTCATTGTGTTTGATAAAGGCTCACATATTGATTATAATATTTGATGAACTTAGGGCAAGATAAATAAAAAGAATCAAGAGGTCTTAAGTATTATTAACTAGGCTTGAACATTCCGAATACTAGAATTACTATGCACTTTGATGCGATTGATGTACTAGCCACTATCGACGCTGAAAAGAATATTGATCAAATAAGAGTCTAATGGTAAGGAACATTCTGACCTCTAAAATTAGGAAAAAAATGTGCATCACGAGATGCAACTGATGTTCTGATCTTATCTATATTAAAGTCACAAAAGGGGAGAAAAGTAAAGCTACAAATTGTCATAATGCATTATTGAAATCTCTTTATATTTATCTGCATATAATTTTTTTCTTGTTGTTTATTATTGATATATATTGAGGTTTATCGCTCACGAGAGAAATGCCTAGACGATGAACATAATTGATAGGTGATGACACTAATAACGCAAATGTTTGTGAACATGAAGACTTGCACATACTAAAAGTCTAGCACATAGTTATTTTAAAAATAGTTATGGAACTAATTTGAGTTATTTCTTTTGTTTGTTTAGAATAATGCAATAAAGCATTTTTATTTGATTAGACTTATTTGTGGAGTTTTATTTTAAAGATTATTATTTTCACATGATGTGTTATTTATGTGGTCGGTCAATTGATCAATGTTTAAGCAAAAGAAGAATATCATTCCATCTTCAAATATACATTTTGTCACGTGACGAAGTGTAAATTTGTAATATAAATTTGCATATATAATATATATATATATATATATATATATTATGATGTAAGCAAGGATGTGAATTGTAAAATAATTATCGAGCATATCCATTACGAAAAAATTATATGATGAGTTGATGACATAATATCATTAATATGTAAGCAACATGATGCACACATGTTCGCTCATGAAATTGTCATTTGATAATTTAATTATTTAATTAATACGAGAAGGTATGCTTGAATTATTCGATTATATTTTTCATCTCTCTCCATATATATATAACAGGGCAAAAAATAGTAATAATAACTTTAAATATAAATTAAATTATTACAAATTCTGTTTTTAATTTTCTAATGAAAAATTATTATTAGTTTCGGGATACGTTATTTAATCATATATATTGTGCGATTGAATTATTATGTCACACAATGACGTTTGAGTCTATCATAATGTGAAAGCTCATTTGGGCTTTCTCTCGAAACGAATAAATGTGCAGCATGACAACGACTTTGGCGTGCGATTTTGTCAAATAAAAGACAGAAAGATTTTGAACAACCGCAATTCACCAAAATGTTGACGTTAGAGTACAGAAGAGAAATTTCGTGTCATACAAATCTAATTCACACTTCTTACTGATTTAAACTTTAAACATGTACTAGGCTTATTAAATTTTTTTATCGAAAAACATATATAATACGAGGTGTTGATTTTTTTCCTCCAAAAACAAAATACGTGGTTTGATAATTAAGTTTTGCAAATAACATCTTGCATTTTCAATTTCACAGGAAAGTCACTGTAGACGAGCCTCTATCATAATTTAATTTCACAATCTTTGTTGCAGTCAATTAATCAATTCATATAAAAAGTCTATACACGTATTTATCGGGTCAGTTGGTCTCCTCTTTTCTTAGAACTATATTTTTGACCTCGCGTAACAAGTCTTCGAAAAGGAAATAAAAAATGCATTCAAGACCTACTAATTTTAGTATATATATATATATATAGTTGCGGATTTTATATATAAATTGTTCTAGACTTATAGAATAGTATGACAAATATTTGGTCAAGAACTTTTATTTGTTTATGACGTCAACTACATTCTATTGTAAAATAATTCTTATCATCATTGTATATATTATTTTAATGGGTTTATTCTTTTTCTGACGTATAAGAAAGTGACATAAATAAGAAAGAAATCTAATTTGAGGAAACGTCCAGGAAGGTTTACCGATGGACCGCCACCACGTATAAATTATTAGGTAGTCGTCCGAAATAAAATGACGTCACCACCATTACATCAGCAAGCGCATACGTGACGATGTCAACCACAGTAAGGTCCTCGTGGACGGCTCGCTCTCTCTCTCTCGCTTTGCCCCCTTTTTATTGTTCCCTTTCTCTCTCCTCTCTCTTTCTCTCTCCGATTTCGGAGCCGGACGATCATGGCGACGGTGGCGAAGAAGAAACGAGCCGGACGCGCCGACGACTTGGAGGAGCAGCAGGCCGCGGCGGCGAAGCGGAGGCGTGAGGCGGCCGAGGAGCAGCAGGAGGATGCCACGGAGGAGGAGGTGGAGGAATTCTTCGCCATCCTCCGCCGCATACGCGAGTCCGCACGCTCCCGGAAGAGGCGACGTCCTGCGGCGGCCTTCCGGGATCGCCGACGAGCGGACGGTCCCCGCGTGGAGGTGGAGGCCGTCGTTCGAGTGGGAGGATTTCGGGGAGGCGACCGCCGGCAAGGGGAACGAGAAGAAGACTACGCCCCCGGCAGCTGAGGACGTGGAAGAAGAAGAAGAAGAAGAAGAGGAGGACGGCGAAGACGACGACGATGAAGCGGGCGTACCGGAGCCGGCGGCGGCGGAGGATGGACGCCGGCAACGGTTCGATTTGAACTTGGAGCCCTCGGCGAGCGAAGAGCAATCGGCGGCGGCCTTGTCGCGCCGGTACGAGCGCAAACTTTACTGATGGTAGTATTAATCCTGACATTAATAAAAATGTTGATCTAATGACAGGAGATTTTAATACGCTAATTTCCTTTTATTATTATTATTATATCTCAGTTAATGTACCTGTTGTTGTGAATTAGTAATTTGTCTGTATTTTTTACTCTCTCTATATATAAATGTCACTTACTTTCTCTTAATTAATTAGCAATTAAGTTTTATTCGATATTATTTTGTTTATTTTTTTATTACAAAGAGAGATCATGGTTTGTAAAAAAAATTAAAAATAAAAATAATATATAAGTTTCATTAATAGAATTCGAATTTCAACTTCTTAGTATGTAAGTCCAGAGCTGAGGGCACGTTCTTGTACCCAAATTTGTCTATTGTTATCAATAGAGTAGAACTTTCTACTTTATTTATTATTTATATTTTTCCACTAGTCCAATTACCTTTTTCTAATTAAAAAATTATTGTTGCCATTGATGGGAGCAGGAACAAGGAACAGAATTGACCGGCAACTAACCAAGGTTGGTTGACACAGATGGTTAGCGAGTCTGTGTCCTGGGTTGAGGGACGATGGAACTAGTAGCCCCGAGTTCGAGCCCCAGAGTCGCCACTTTGGCCAGGATTTTCCTTCGCCGCCACCCGTCCGAACACCGGATTAGTCGGGTGCTAGTAGTCCTGGACACCGGTGGAGTATACCCATCACCCAAAAAAAAAAAGAATTGACCGGCAACTTTATGGCTTGTTCTCGTACACACCTCAGTTAATTATTTTTCTAAGATCCGCTTCGTTATTATAATTGATGAATTTGACATATAATTTGGAATTAAAGAATCATGTTACTTATTGATCAAGACATAAAAAGAGTTTTCAAATCTCTTATGGTCTTCTTTATTGACCTTTTCTCCAAATCTTTTGGTTTTAAGTTGTCAAATACTCTGTTCTAACCTTAAGGAGATCATCGCCTTTATAATTCAATATATTTAATGTGGCTAAGTAAAGACCAAGCGACGTAACATTAGAAAAATAAAAAAGGAAGTACATAACTTCAAGTCTATTAGTAACAATATAATTCGAATTCCGCAACGTTAAATATATATTAAACATCACTCAAATCACTCCATTGAAAATATTTGACCTATTGAATCAACCATATCTTAAATTTCATATATTTGTATTTAAGTAAGTATATGGAGAACATATGTGTGGATTTTAAAAGGTTCACAAATATCAATTCTCCATTGAATAAACATTTAATGACGAGTTTTGATTTGAATGATATGGTTTTATTTAATTTCATGGTAAAATCAATCATAATTTATCACAAGTTAGTAATTCATTTAGTAGAAGATTAAATATCATTAGATCTTTAAGACTCTGATCAATATTGTCATTGCTCTTAAGGTCGAAAGAAAAAAGAAAAAAATACCATTAGATTATAGGATTATTTTTTTAAACTTCTTTTCAACTATTACAAAATTTCATATCTAATCTTAGACTACAAAATTAAATAGTCTAGTTTCTCATATTTTTTTATATTTTATTTATTAAATGACTATTTTGTTATTTAAATTAGAAAAATCAGGTGACTCGCGCTCGTCGTGCAATGAGCTCGCATTAGGGCAGAAGTAGGTCTAATTTTTTTTTTCAATCGGAGAGTTAGTTGATGAATTGATGTATGATCAAAATTTGTTTAAGATTAATTTTTTTGGATTGCCACCATAGTATATGAGCTACTAGCTTCGACTAATTTGTTTTGTTCAGGATCATACACCTGAGTATAATGAGTGATGCTCTAAACGAAAATTTTCTACATTGAGAAAACTCTAACTCGACACTTTTTTAAGTGAGGAGAAACTCCTTGTTACTCCACTCCAACTCCCGTTTCAAAGTTATAATAATTTTTAGGTGATAGTAAAGACCAAGAGGTTTAGGGAAATAACCTTAAATTTTAATTCAAATAAAATTACAAAACATTAGATATGTATGATTAAAAATAAGGTAAATTCCTATAATAATCTATATAATAATAATAATAATAATAATAATAATAACAATAATAATAATAATAATAATAATAATAATAATAATAATAATAATAATAATAATAATAATAATAATAATAATAATAATAATAATAATAATAATGGATTCGATGTTATTAGGCCTAATAAAATGTGATTATATATAAGCTTTTTCACAAGTTTAATTCATTATAAAGGTAACTACTAAGATAGCCTATAATATGTTGTTAAAATCGAAAAGCTATTTAGTCTCGTTGATAAATATAATTAAGATTAATGATTTGGCTCAACTCAATATTTTGAAATGCTTGAATATCCGTTAGCAAAAAGAAATTATTTTCATATATACTCTTAAAATAATTATTTATGAGATATAATTATTTGCCATACTATATGACCCCTTTTTTATTTATTCTTATTTTATTATTTTATAACATCTTTGATTTAGAAAACCATTCCAGTAAATGAATTATTATTATAACAAAAAGTTTTATTTAATCATTTTAATTATTAACATTAAAATTAAAAATATTATTTTGACTTAGAATGTATAGAATCATTCAAATTATTTAAAATATTATTAATATTTATTAATTATTTTATATTCATCAGCTAATTCAGTACATTTATTAAATAATATTTTAATAATTAGACCATTATTTGCTAATCATTATATATTAATTAAATTATTATTCTTTATTTAAATCGACAATGCATATACAATAAAACCAAAGAATAGATTTTGATGAGGTTATTTATTTAATTATCTTATATTAGGAAAATGACCTCTATTGTAATTGAAAAAAAAATAGGTACAACACACCACCACAACAACAAAGAATAATAAACATTGACTAACTACGATAACATTAGATATCTTTGTCACACAAAAATCAGATAGTAATGTATCATGTCTAATACAAAGAAATATGCTTCACTCCTCGACTCCCCCAGTTCATCGACATAAACAACACGCACACGAAAACACACAAAAGGAAAAACTCATCCAATTCTACATAGACTAATGGCAAAAGTAAAGAAAATTCAAGTTCGTTTGAGATGTTTTTATATCTAACTGATATTTTTTCCTTATATGTTAGCCTTAATAATTGAAAAAAAATGATGTGTTTGGATTGAGAGAAAATAAGAAAAACGGAGAGAAGCAAAAAATATAATTATCAAATACACAACAATAACAAGAGCTTGTCCATATATGGAATTCGATCAAGTCAATTTAGAGTCAAGAACTGTCTCTACGTCAACTATAAATAAAGTTCTGCAAAATTTGCATCTTATCTTACTACTTATATTATATTTCGAGTTGCTCTAGAATGATCAAAGTTATAGCATCTTATTAATCTAATTGATGGTGTGGAACGTTAATTCTTCGTAACGTTGTATTTAAAGTTAGAAATGAAAAATCAGTAGTGCCAACTGAGCCACATTGCGTCGGTCCATCTTATTAGGTTCTATTCTATTCTACACTATACTACTCTATACTATACTATTTTTTTTCGGTGGCTAACTCATCGTATCTAAGGCTATTAGCATCCGACTAATCCGGTGTTCGAGGTAAAAAAAACAGAAATGATATTCCTCTGACCAAATTGATGACTCTGAAGCTCGAACTCGGGACTACTAACTCTCGGTTTCTTAACTCGGGACACACCTCTGCTAACTAGGGGGCGTTTGGTTGGGAAATAAAACATGGATTAAGGTTTTATTCCCCTTATTTGAACCAAACGGTTTTTTGTTCAATGAAATGGGGCCCATAGCATTAATGATGATTGAAATAAAAAGTAGAGAGTAACTTATTCTTTCTCCTCTATGGACTAAACTTATTCTCATTGAATTAGGGCAATAGGACTAACTTGTGGATTAAAAAAAATTATTTTCATGCACAATGACATGCAATCAAACGGGCCTAAGTATACCAATCAAACTTGGTTACTCTATATCTATATCTATATCTATACTGTACTATATAATTGGATCAACAAGGCTACTTTGCCATAAAAGTCTCACTTCAAAAGTAAAGTAGAGCATCGTGTTCTTGTTCGTGCATTCCAGCTAAAAGATGAGGCGTTTGCACCCCACATCTGCCCCCGTACGGCGATATTCGGCTCTCATTAACTTTTCTTTTTGTCTCCTGAGCAACCAAGGGTGAGTATCACCAACATAAATTGGTGTTACGAGAACTAAATGAAAAAAAAATCACAAACACAAGAAATAAAACTTAACTGGGTTCTTTTTTTTAAATTAGTTTATATTTTTGGATGATATGAAAATTCTTCGTTGATGTGAAAAACAAATAGATATATAAATACAGAATAACTCAAATATTATAAAACTTAGTTACTGACACTCAATATAAATTAAGAAATAAAATTTGTATGATCATCTAGGTCTGAAAAGTTCCACTCTCGGAACTCCTTTTAGGATCTCTTGAATCACACTACCAAGAAATTGAAATGGTTTTTCAGTATGCTTCAAATTGAGATGAAAAATTTGAGACGAACGACATCTCCGTCGCATTTTGAATTGCAACGAACGTATGTTGGACGTTCGAAGTCGGAATATAAATTTCGCCGCAAATACTCGTATGTGACTTGATTTTCTTTATTTTTGACCGAAAAGTATCCATTGTAAAAACACTATTTTCTTTGTAGTGTCTTCCCTAGACCTCTGCGGGCTCATTGTTCGAGCAATGAGACCCTTGTATAGGACGAGCGACTTCGCCACTCTAATTATTCGAGAAACGATTTTGTAAGAGTCAATTAGTTTATCAATGTAATATACATTATTTACATTATACATTCTTTAAAAAAAGAATACTTGAATGTTAAGATTCAATTTTCATCACAAAGATTGACATAAAAGTTATAACATATGGTTTCATTTTACTACAACAATTATTTTACATTTTTTTTAATTTAAAATTTTGGAGAAAGAGGTGAAGTATGGTGCATACGACCAAATTATCAACTTTTAGTTGTGATGATAATAACCATAATATTATGCACTTCATAGCATGTCCCTTCAAGCTGAGCCACCGCGAGAGCTGAGACAAAGCTTATCACGTAGGAAGATAAAATGACCTCCATCTAACAATTTCATCAATATATCAGTGAATTGATCTTTAGAAGAGATGAACCAAACTTGGAGCCGCTGATTCGCAACTTCATGATGAACAAAGTGAAAATCTACTTTTATCTGTTTAATACGAGGGGCGCGGCCGCTGACTGCCCGCTGCAGGGGCGCGCTCGTGCAGGGGCATGCTCGTGCAATTTCAGTTATTTTCAAACTTTTACATCAATCTATTTTCAAAATTTATTAGGCTTCTATTAAGTTATTTATGTGTTTATTCTACAACTTGAGATTCAAGATCATGACATGTGCAACTATATACTCTAGTGAAGGATTAGTGTGACATCATCCATTAAAGATTTGAATTGAGATATATGTTTCATGCATTTTGATTAATGCTTCTATTATAACTTGTATGATGTATTGCAATAAAATTTTGAAAAATGAAAAGAGCAATTTTGATAAATGCTTTTATAATTCAAACTTGATGACAGGAAAAGGTATACCTAAATAGCTTGACCCAACCTCCGAAAAGTTTGCCCCAATCTCTATTTTTGTAAATATTTTCTGCTGATTTATTTCCATTTTCTGCATTTTGAATATTCAATATTACTATATTTAGATTTTGGGATTCTGAATTAATTTGGGGAGGATTTTAATCGGATTCCATGATTTCAGCGATTTGAACGTTTGAAATTTGAAAATTCTTCTCTTTTTGTTTCAGCTGAGGAGTCAAGGGAACTTCCATAATTGCCCCCAGATTTTGCGAAGATTACCCCCCGGATATTGTGGAGCTTACCCCTCACCTGATCGAGATTTTGGATATTCTTGGAATTTCGAATTCCTTTGACCTTCTGATTTTGGGGAATCAATAGAGGGGTCTGAGGAAGACAAGGAGGAGGATATAAGGAAGAAGAAGACGAAGTGCGAGGGGGGAGGACCGATGCCAAACGACTTTAGATTTTTTGCACTAGTTTATTTTCCGGCAAACATGTTGGTCGAACTATTTTTTGGTTTTGTAACTGCTAACCCCAGGATGTCCGGCTAAATTCTTATCGTCGGAATCCTGGGGGAACCTCTGTTTCTATCATAATATGCTCTGAACTATTTTAGTTTTCATCTCCTATATCGTCTACTTGATCTAGCGCTATGATTTGTGATTGAATATTTTATGTTTGTTTTCTTGTTGTTCGTTTGGTTCTTTCCAAGTGCGCACTGTCCACATGGGCCTTATAGTGTTGTCACATTCACACAATGAGCCGAGAGGTTAGTGATGAAGTTTGGAGAAAACTCAGTCCAGGTTATGCCTTCTGAGTTAAGGGATAGGTGACAGTTTGCCCCTACCTCTGGAGCTTCACCCGAAGCGAACAACAATAATCTTGAATTTGATTTAAGATTTAGATAGAGAGGGAAACTAAGTTGTCTTGACCTCGAGAGAGGCTTGATAGGTAACTTAGGGAACAATTCTCTTGGTCGGCCCCGTGAGCATACACCACGAGAGTGGGGGCTTACTAATCAGGTTACCGCTGCGAGAGTAGGGTGATGCTCCGACCTGAGAAACTCTCTGACTGAACATTTAAGTCTTATGTTTCTTTGTTATTCATTTGGTTCTTCCCAAGTGTGCATTGTCCGTAAAGACCTTATAGTGTTGCTACCTTCACACAATGAGCCGAGAGGTTAGTGATGAAGTTTGGGGGAACCTTAGTCCAGGTTATGCCTTCTGAGTTAGAAGATAGGTGACAGTTTGCCCCTACCTCTGGAGCTTCACCCGGAGCGAACAACAATAATCTT
>LTAE01006997.1:2418-23887 GCA_001647135.1 Pontederia paniculata
ATGATTTATGAATGAGTTATCATCTTGGATAAGAATAATTTATTTGTAAGGCATTGAATCTAGGAAATTATTTATTCTTTATACATTACATGTCACATCTGATGTCATCCTGAATAGGAACGTTGGATGTGAGATCTGTGGAATTGTCATCCTAGATAGGAACGATCCATAGTCTAGGTTTTACAACTTAATGCATTTCAAAACTCTAATAAGAGACTTGGCATCCTGGATAGGACCGATTATCTTTATTAGATTTGATTTAGTAGATGCATCCTGGATAGGACATCTAAATTTCAATAAAACCTAATTCTCTTGAGAAAGACTAAAAACTAAAATTGATCTATTAAAACTCAGAATTCTCTTATTTTATTCATCCAAGTCCAGTGCTCAAGTAATCATTCTGACACTTAATTGTTAAATCTTTACCATTATTTATTTTTTATTTCATAATCAATACATTCATCAAACTCAATGTACCCCTCTCATTAAAATATTATGTTAGATATTGATAGAATAAATTTCTCGTGGGATGACACTCTATTCACTTTCTTTATTACTTAACAAGTGCACTTGCTAGCAATTTTATCTGTATAATTAGCACGCATCAAGTGAGAAGATCCCTATCACAAATCACATGACAGGAGTGACCTGAGCATAATAACAACGTCCGAGCATGTCTCCACTGAGCGGTCAAATAATGCATGAAGACATACATAACTCGATGAGACATAAACTTCCCATCAGAGATCGTGTCTTGATGAAGATGCGTCAACATCTCTGATTCAAACTTACACAAGAGCCTTGCACGACACTACAAAGGCCCCTTTAAGATCTTAAAGAAGGTGGAGAAAAGCGACATGCAAGCTTGAACTTCCCCCTTAACTACACTAATATCTCGTCTTCTATAGCAGCTTATTAAAACTTTTAGTATAAAAAATTAAAGTCCTAAATGTGAGTTTTCCAACCGTGCTCCACCGACCAACCGAAAATAGTTCACTTAAGAAGTCAAAGAAGTTCTTGTTGTTTGCAGCTCAAAGCACAAGGAGTATCTTGTTTGATGGAGAGGACAAGTATGCCATATTCGTCGTTAGCTCGGCTAGCTACCCTGCTAAAGCTGCGAAGTTATTCCTTAAGCATGTGGTGAAATACTAGGGCCTTCCCAAAGATTTGTCAACAATCAAGATTGAATGATTCGTTGGCATCTTTTGAAAGGAGTCATTCAAGATGTTGAGCTCCAACCTGCATTTCTGCACCACACTCCATCCATAGATAGACAATCGAACAGAAAGGCGAATTATGGAGATCTACTTGAGGCATTATGTGACTATCAACTAGGGCTAACCCAATCTACTCAATGTCGTTCAATTATCTTACAACCTTCAAAGGAGTGAATCAACCATCTAGAGTCCCTTTTCGATAGTGATAGGACAATAATCTCTCATGCTCAATTTTGTTGCTACTACTTATGGTGAGAAGATCCCTGTCACAAATCACATGGCATGAATGACTTGAGCAGAATAACAATGCTCGAGCATGTCACCACTAAGAGACCAAATGCATGAAGACATACATGACTCGACAAGAGATAAACTTCACCATAAGAGATCATATCTTGTGAAGATGTGTCAACATCTCTTATTGAGTGGAAGAAAACTTTCACAAGAGCCTTGCGCGACACTACAAAGGCCCGTTAAAGGTCTTAAAGAAGGCCACCTTCAAGATCTTAAAGAAGGTGGTGGAGTGGCACACAAGCTTAACTTCTCCCTTAACTACGCTAATATCTTGTCTTCCATAGCAACCTACGAAAAATTTTTGTATAAGAAATTAAAGTTTCGATTGTGGTTTTTCATACCGCACTCCACCGACCATCTGATAATAGTTCACTAAAGAAATTCTTGTTATTTGTAGATCAAAGAACAAGGAGTATTTTGTTCGATGGAGAGGACCGAACATTGAGACAAGTTGGGAGTCCATCGAAACACTTTGCAATTTAAGAAGAAGATCAAAGGCTTTGAAGTTGTTGTGCTGAGGACATTGCTGACTTATGTCCAAGGCCGCCCTAAAACATGCCCATATTATCTTACTTTCAATGTTCGAACAACTTTTGTAACTATTTCTTACTTAATTGCTTTTGTAAGCCTATAATGTGATTGTTGTAAATATGACGAAGTTCTATTACACCTTTTGTGATGATCCTCCACACAACACATTGTAACTTCTTGAAGTTGTGGTATAATCAATGTTTTCATAACCGGATCGGAGTGTCAATTGGGCCACGGTTAGATCGATTCGATCGGATTCAACCTGATTAGACCAGATTTTTATCAAAATAAGATACTTTATATATAAAAAAAGAATAAATAATAAGCTATTCATTGTCATTTAATACTTTAAAATGATAGAACAAATAGAGTAAGTAAATATCTCACTAGATATGTCAAGAAATTGAGAACATACATATTTTAGAATGATTGTACACTATTAAATAATATAGTTGAAAATTTTTAACAAAGATAAAATGTATTATGAAAATAAAAAAGAATATAACAAAAAAAAGTTATGAGAAGTGGAATAAAAAATTAAACTAAGACATGCAAGTTTTAGTTTTTATTATGCAACATAAGTAACTGATTGTTTAGAAAAAAAATAAATTATGAAAATAAGTTATAATTTTTTATTATACAAAATAAGTTATGAGAATATAATATGATCTCCTGTGTTTCGAACTCATGAGAATGCATATGAAAAAAATAATATAAAAAAAGAAGAAAAAATTGAGAAATGAATCAACACTTGTATTAGGAAGCTGAGATGTAAGTAATCATCTTTTGGAGTTTTGCGGCCACGAAAATGCATATGAAAAAAATAATATGAAGGCGATTGAGTTTTCCTATTTTTTTTATTTTGTCAATACCCTTACAAAATCCTATTCAAGTTCCAAGGTGAAAAAATAAAAAAATCGGATTTAACCAATTTTAACGGTTCAATTTGGTTTTACTGGTCCAAATCGATTCTTTCCAATTTTTTTTTATCAATTTCGAGTTTCATATTAAACTGGAACGGATTTAATATCGGTTCATGATTGAACCGGTTCAACTGGCTGATCCAGTTTGATTTTCAAAACATTGGGTATAATATGAAGAACCACCTACACTTCCTCATAATACCTGCATTAAATGTAAAAATTAGTATTTACTAAAAAATGTATTCAAGGCACATGTTTCTTTTATGAGACATTATTGTTGTGTGCGGTCAAAAAGGACCAAAATACCTTTAAAAGTGGTCATTGGGTAAGTTACACCTAAACGATTAACATCTCGTTGTAAACAAGACACGAAACATGCCTAATGGACGATCATGTTTAAGCACCCATGTTGTCTTGGAAGTGAAAAGATGATTTGTAATACATGTAGGGAGGAGCCCATGGGCCATAAGCAGCGATAGCCGGATGATGTGCATCTGTTAGTTCACCTTGCTCGTGTCATATTCCATTCCTTCTCCTTTAAAACAATTTTTTGAATCACCAAATATATGACCAAACCTTATTTTATAATATTATTCATCAACGAAAAAAATAATAGACACACACTTTGAAATTATCCAATAGGTCGATAAGAAAATATATGGAAAAAAAATAAAAAACAATAAGTTACTTAAGTGATGATTAATTAAATTTCAATAATTATATGTCCGACGATCAAATTCAAAAAAGAAATATCTTTGTTATGAAAACAGTACTTTTTTATTATAATAGCTAATTGAACTTCTAAATATAGATATACAATAAAAGAGATATTTTTTTAAAAAAATATTGTAACCTTTATCGATAATGGAAAAAGTACTCTAATTTTTATTAGTATTATGGGTGACTTTTTTCACCTGGCTGTTGATAATGAATAAATAAAAATCGTCAAAAACGCCGTCTGTGGGAATCGAACCCACGACCACATGGTTAAAAGCCATGCGCTCTACCGGCTGAGCTAAGACGGCTGGATGAATAGTCATTTTATTTTTAATATTTGTTACCGCTATACTACTTTCCCCCTTTTCAAAATAACATTTATCTTTATAAATAAAAGAATCCCAAAGTCGGTTCACTTTCAAAAGCGGCTTTTGTAAATATATGATTTATAAATCGTAAGATAATATTCCTCTTCTGGCCCTTGCATATTTCAAAATAATATTTTATAAGAAGATTCTTAAAAAAGAGTACACCTTCAAAAGGTTGCTTTGTATACACCTTAAAAAAGAATACTCCTAAAAAAATATATCTAATAATCTTCCTAATACTCGTATAATTAAATTACCTTAAAAGTGCACCATAGCACCGCTCTTTAAAAAAAAAAATTAGACACGAAGTGTCATATCGATCTTTCTCCTAATACTTTAAACCCAGCTACTTCAGAAATATATATATTTATATTTATATAACATAGAATGGATTAAAATTATACACATATAAATTTTTTTTATTTGATAGAATATTCACACAACTGCTTATAATCCAAGAGGAGCATACGAACCAATATTGTAAAATCCGATCCGAACGTCGACTTAGATAGTCCGACGAGTCAGATCAAACCGATCAGATCGATTAAACTGGATGATCGGACCGAATAATAATAAATTAATACTATGAACTATAAAATTAAAATACATGATAACATATACTATTAATTATAATAATATAATAATTTATTAATCTTAATTCACGACTAAAATTTATAATAGTGTTTAATGACTCAATATAAATAATAAAATAATTATTAAATACTAATATATTTAATTAATTTATTAAGTTTTTTTATTTAACGTAATAATATAGAGTTGTCATCGTCTTAAAATTTACTTGACAACTTAGATCATGCAGCTCTTTTAAGATTTAAAAATTAAATTAACTTTCTATTAATATTATTATTTGAAAAAAATATTTTTTTTGACTGGGTTGATCAAATCTATCGAATTGAGCGGTTCAACCTGAGTTTTGATCGGATCAAAATGATATAATTATTAATTCGGGTTTGGTATGACTCATGAACCAATTTAGATTTCGAATATCGATCCGACCGATCTGATCGGCCGGACCGGACCGAATTTTACAATATGAATACGAATCATACACTCGTTAGTTTGAGTTCGATACTTTTATATGTAAATTAATATGATTACGGAAAGAAATCCATCGTTGCAGGCAGCGTGCACTAAGTATGGTTCACGTGCACACTCACGTGACCCGATCTATTACACAACACACAGATCTGAGTAGCGAGACGCGAATCGATGCACACTTTAAAAAGCGACGAGGCACCAACATCAAAAAGTGCTACTAATGGAAAGAAAAGAGCCTTTAATCCTGGCCGCATATTTATCGCAACCAACGTCCGAGATCTTTTCCATAATAATTTTGATCCGAAGGATATATAAAATATACAAAAAGGTGGCCATTCTGGAGGCGGCGGGCGTCGCTTCGGATCCACATATCCCGAGGACCAACCTCCGCCCTCCGTTTCGGTGGCGCTCCACGCGCTCGCTATTTGTTCCTTTCTAGGGTTTCTCTTCCTCCGCCTCCTCCGTTCAGCTCCTCTCCTTCGCGTCTGCCGCCGCTCGAGATCGCTGCAGATGGGAGCGCTGGAGGTTGAGTGGGAGCTCCAGGACGGGATCGGGCTCGAGGAGGAGGCCGGGTGTGATTCGGAGCTCGACTCGGGCTCCGGATCGGGGTCCGGGTCGGAAGCTGGATCGCCGGAGATTGAGGAGGCCGTCAGGACCTTGCTGCAGGGCCTCGGGGAGGACCCGGACCGCGACGGCCTCCGCCGGACGCCGCACCGTGTCGCCAAGGCCTTCCGCGATGGCACGAGAGGTCAGTTGGTGGTGTGTCTGCTTTTTCATTCGGGTTTCTGCTGTTGCGGTTGGATCTATTTGTGGTTAGATTCTGGTGTCCTGTAAATTTGGATCTCGATTAAATGCGGATCCTTTGCTTATTAAGGCGATGTTTATAGGTAGATTCGAATGCTATGCAGTGCACTTGATGCCGTCCAATACATTTTGTCTAAATATTGCCTACTTGACGTTGTTCTTTGTTCCTAATGTTTCTTTAACATCGCCGTTCAAGGGATCAATAAAAGTGATATTTTTCTTCTTCCGGAGAAGGTGTGAGCTTTGGCTTTTGCCTTTTCTGTAGAGGTTGATTAAATCTTTCTGATTGGGTTATTTGTTTCCAGGGAATTGATTTTGTCTTACTCTGTTGAATTATTTCTCTTATGAAGAATTATAATGATATGCTAATATATATATTGTTTTCAGTGAAGAACTTGGAATTGTTAGCTTTACCTCCTCACACAGTGCATTATTTGGCTTTCTTATAGATAGTAGTGGCTTGGTCTCATTTTGTTTTTTCTTTTATCGTATAATCTTGTTTCGTTCATTTGCTGATCCTGGCTAGCGATTTTTTTTAATAGAAAGAATATTTTCAGTGCTAATTTTTATTATGCTTGATTGATTGATAGCAAGCATCTACAAAGACAGGCACCAAACAAGGCAGATGCAAAGTCTTTGCGAACTAAAATTAGATAGTGAGAGAGTTTAATGAAACTAAGCCAAATATGACATCTTCGCCACAAGCGTGTATATGAATGATATAGCATAAGCATAAGCTTGAAATGCACTTAATGGATAATATCATAATATTGTTGCAAAGCAAGTCATGCAGAAGAATTGAATAGGATGACATTGATGAGTTTCAAATTATTTGAGCAGCGATGATAATAACTAAAGGCATAGTGGCGGTTCAAACAATTTGGAGTAATTCTAAACCAAGTGGAGAAAACTTCTTTGCAGGAAAGTAATACTGACATATGCCTGAAAAGTCCGGGAGAGAATGCTATATATTATGGGAAACTGTTCCCTGACAGACCAGTATAGCACAGAATGCAAATTATATTGCCTCCGCATATTGCTCTTGAGATATGATGTAATATTCACTGCAAACTTGAATGAAATATGGCTTAGGAGCTTAATTTGTATAAAGTCGAGTTTTCTGAAGAAGTTATTATCACGGTAATATAATTTTGGGTTTTTGATTTGTCCTTTAACTGATTGAATAAGTAGGTAGCAACTTAAAAGTTCTTTTTATCCTTGCAGTTAAACATATAAGTAACACTAATTTCTTTAATGTTTGTAATGGAATCCGTGAGAAATCTTTCAAACTTCTAGCATTCCGCAGCTAATTATGTGGAATAAAAGATTTTAAATCACTCGACCATTGGAATTGAAAGACATTTATCTTTTTAACGTCCAGATAATCCGAACATACTTGACTTTATATGACATAATAGAATGGAATAATAAGTTAAATTGCTTATTAATTGGTGGAACTCGAATGATATTTCTAAACTTTGGAAAGTTCGAAAGCATTTGTTTCCACATAAATGTGTACAAAACCACTCCTAAACCTTTTCTTTTGACAAAAGGAAATTATTTGTCCATTAATATTCATTTATTGTCTGTTCAATGGCATTGTGTTTTCATGCAACTCTTATGACTTTTCTGGTATTGTTGATATGAGAGTTCCAGGCTTAGACATTTTGCGTCTCATGATTCTTCATGTGAGGTTTATATTGTAATATTGTGTTGACGACAAGTTGCTGGTAACTTTTAGATTTGTTGATTATGTCAAATGAACTTTATATCGTAATATTGTGTTGACGACAAGTTGTTGGTAACTTTTAGAATTGATTCTTCATATGAGCTATATATTGTAATATTGTGTTAACGACAAGTTGTTGGTAACTTTTAGGATTGTTGATTATGTCAAATGACTTTGTTGTGAATTAAGTATTGACTATAAAAAAAACTGTATTTCTTATGTCTTACTACTATTTCCTTTTGTTTAGGTTACAGACAAAAGGCAAAGGACATTGTACAAGGTGCCTTATTTATGGA
Source organism: Pontederia paniculata (assembly GCA_001647135.1). NCBI lineage: Eukaryota > Viridiplantae > Streptophyta > Magnoliopsida > Commelinales > Pontederiaceae > Pontederia > Pontederia paniculata. The sequence goes on from LTAE01006997.1 coordinate 10,357, forward strand.
AGCTGGTTTGGATAATGGAAATGGTTATGCTGGGGGAGCTGGTGGACTTGTAGTTATTCGGGACCTCAGTTTGTTCTCATACTGCGAGTCTTGCTTGCTTCCGTTCAATATACTTTGCCATGTTGGTTATGTGCCTTCAAAGCAGCGAGTTGTTGGTTTAAGTAAGGTGTCCCGAGTCGCAGATGTCTTTGCGAAGAGGCTTCAGGAACCACAACGACTGGCCAATGAGGTTTGTGCAGCACTTTATAATAGCATCAATCCAGGTGGTGTGGCTGTTGTTCTCCAGTGTTGGCATATACCGCTTCCTGAAGCCCTCATATGCAATACAAAAATAAATAATTCCAGATTGGATGTCCTTGGATGGACTCAGTCTTCAGTTTGCTCTAGTTTAGGGGTCCTGGAAGACAATAACAGCTCTTTGTGGGTTGAGTTTTCATCTCTTCTTAAGCTCAGAGGTATCAATGTGGAAAGAGGTCATAATGCTGTCTGCTCTCCTTGTATATCTTGGTGCCCATCAAGATCACTGGCAATGCCTCTTGTCAATGGGCATAGCACAATGACCTCCTTAGATGGTAAGACTTGTAAGTCGGGAGCTGCTCATGCTGCTATGGTGGCTGCAGCAGCCACTATTATTCATTCTTTTGGTGATGACCCTTCAAGGAAAGAACTTGTGTGGACCCCTTACCGGTATGTGCATTGGCTGATGAACTTTAAGACCTCTAATATGGTCCTGAATATAGAAGATCTTAATCTTGACAAAACAAGATTACAAAGGTTGCCTAATGGAAATGTTGACAGTCACCAAAATGAGGTTCATTCTGCATTGAGTTTGCCTTTCTTCTCTCAGTGTGAGCATCATCTCCTTCCATTCCATGGTGTGGTTCACATATGCTACTTTGGTGAAGGGGAAGGCAGAGACACTGATCGATCTTCTTTGCAATCAATAGTGCATTTCTACGCATGCAAATTGCAAGTGCAAGAGAGGTTAACGAGGCAGATAGCAGAGGCAGTGTATTCTTTTCACAATAGTGGGGTAGTGGTAGTTGTGGAAGCCAATCACATCTGCATGGTGTCTAGAGGGATTGAGAAGGTCGGAAGCAGCACTGCAACAATTTCTGTATTGGGTCGGTTTGCTTCCAATCCTGCAGCGAAGGCAATGTTTCTAGATACCATCGCCAGTAGCACTCGGGCGGGATAATTTTGGTTTGTCGCCCTCAGTTTTTAATCTAATTATAGCTGTACACCTCGCCTGTCCATTGTTGTTGAATTGTTGTGGCAGGAATATTTGTTGATGGAGATGTTTTCCAGTATTGGATGAAGGCATATATTTCTTTATACTTTTCTTAATTCTTTTGTTTCATATACAGAATGTAGTGCCTTTCGGCGCTGGATTCGAACAAAAAAAAGAGTATATTGCCTCATGACAAGGGCAGTTCAAGAACAATGAACGTTGAAGCAAACACTCTCTCTCTGTGCTTGTTTGATGATAAAAGTGGATAATGATGTCAAATTAACCGATGAGTTAATTTTTCAGATTTTTCACTTACAACAATACATAACATTTCAGAAAATTTCGTCCAACAGAATAAGCTGTTGGACACAGCTTTGTAGTTTCTTATTGCATGGAAAAAGAATTGGGAAGGATCAATTGGGAGATATTTCTTTTATAAAAGTCAGTAGTTAGAGTTGGGATATTTTACAAAATAACCTCATTTTGTAAGAATTTCAAGGCACACATGACACAACATTTTGGTTAGCATCTTTATAAAAAGCATTATGGTGCTTTTTTTAATCTTACATGTCATACATTGATGATTTTTTTATCAAATAAATCTTTTTAAATTTATTTTATGGAGAAAAAAACTGTGTAGTGCATTTATGTTGCACTATATGTAGCGTATAAATTGTACCATAAAATTGTGTTCGTTATTAATTTGATTAAACTTTCTATACACGGAAGTGATGCGATCTTATTTTTGGTTTAGTAGACAACATCTTCAGTTACATCTCAACTATTGAATAAAATAAAAAAAAACTCATGTAGATTATTTTAATATATATATATATATATATATATATATATGATATTATAATGTTAATATTGTGCTACATCTTGCGCAACACAGAAAGAAATTATTGAATGCGTGGTTAGATGTATAGTCTGTCAGCAAGTTAAGATCGAGCACCAGAGGTCATATGGTATGCTCCAGCCTTTGAGCATCCCAGAGTGAAAGTGAGAATATATAGCCATGGACTTTGTAACCACCCTACCTAGATCCAAGCATGGAAATGATGTCATCTAAGTAGTTGTGTACAGACTCACTAAGTCTGTATATTTCATTCCTATCAAATGAAAATGATCACTTGAGAGCCTGATGGACTTATATGTCAAAAGTCATCAGGTTGTATGAGATCCTAGTGACCATAGTGTCTACGAGAGATCCGAGGTTTACATCTAGAGTTTGGAAAGATTTCAAAGATGCCCTGGGGACCAGAATAAATTTTAGTACAACATTCCATCCACAGTCAAATGGACAATCTGAGAGGACAATCAAGATGTTGGAGGACATGGTTAGAGCATGCACATTGGATTGACATAGCAACTGAGACGATCACTACTAATCGAGTTCACCTACAACAATAACTGTAGCTCCAGCATCGGCATGGCCCCGTTCGAAGATCCTTATTGAAGATCCTGTCAATCGCCAACATGTTGGAGTGAGGTAGATAAGAGGAAGCTAATGAGCACATGGATTGTACAGGAGTATGCTTATCAAGTGGACCTCATCAGAAAAGGATGAAGACTGTATAGAGCAAACAAAAGACCTATGCTGACAAAGGACGCCGTGAGCATATTTTTTTGGTATGAGACAAGGTGATGCTGAAGGTCTCCCCAACTAAAAGTGTCGAGATTTAGTAAACGAGGTAAGCTCAGTCTTCTTTATGTAGATCTCTTCTAGGTGCTCGAGCTGATTGGAGGAGTAACATGTCGACTAGCACTATCCCCTTCCTACAGGCGAGTGTACAACGTCTTCCACGTATCCATGCTCAGGAAGTACCGATATGATGATGCCAACGTCATCAAGATGGAGGAGCCTAACCTGAAGGAGGACCTCACTTACGAGGAGAAACCGGTAAAGATCTTGGAGCGTCGCCTACAATGCCAAGGGAACATGAAAGTGACACTAGTCAAAGTGGCGTGAAGTCGACGCAGAGATAGTGAAGCAACTTGGGAGCTGAAAATCCGAGATGCTAAAAAAAATTCTAGCTTTATTTGGTAAGTCTCTAGCATCATCTTGAATTCAAGGGTGAATTCTTCTTTTTAAGAAGTTTATTATGTAATATCTCGCATACAAAACGGACCGTGTTGCATTGCAACACGAGCCGTGTTGCATTGCAACACGAGCCGTGTTGCCAACACAATCCAACACATGTCGTGTTAGGCTAGAACACGAACCGTGTTGGGACGTCCAAATGGCAAACCAGATTTTAAATTCAAATAATAAATTTGAGATTTAAATTCAAATATTTTATGCAGTTAATTCCAAGATTTTATCAAATAAAATTATTTAGTTGGTTTAAAATCTCAGAATTTAAATTTAAATTAAAGTTTAATTTAAACTAAGAAACTCTAATCTACATCCTATAAAAAAGATCATAGAGATCCCTCACAATTTTAATTTCTCTCTCAAAGCCCCGGCCATCATGTTCTCTCCCTTTCTTCTCTCTTCCACCTGGTGTTTAGATAAGGTTTTTGTCTCCTAAGATTTTCTCTTTCACTTTTTTTGATATGATTCCAAAAGCTGTCATATTCACAGTTGACATGAATTTAGAAGCTGCCAAATTTGGAGATGTCAAGAATTCAACGACGGCCAATTTTGGACTTGCCAAATTTGAACATTGTATTTGAAGCTGATGACACACCCCCTTGGACTATACTTATTACCAATGTTTTCATAACCGGACCGAAGATCGAATCAGACGACCAACTAGGTCACGGTTAGATCAGTTCGACCAGATTCAACCAGGTTAAACCAAATATTATTCAAATAATATTATTTATAATAATTGATAATATATAGTGTATAATATATAAACTACATAACAATAGCTAACTAATAATTAAATATAGTTTGAAACATTATTTACTACGTGTTTAAAATAGTAATACTTATTTAAAATAATGATGATTGAGATATTATTATTATTATTATTATTATTATTATTATTATTATTATTATTATTATTATTATTATTATTATTATTATTATTATTATTATTATTATTATTATTATTATTATTATTATTATTATTTATTATGTGATACTAAAAATGTCATATTAATTTATTTTATTGTGACTCACTCACTCTTAATATTACCTTAAATTATTGCTATTTTTTTTGTTGTTTTAGTTAAAATTGTTTTATTTCAACTTCTTTCCTTTTTTATTTCAGTTTTTTCCTTATTTACTCTCCTCCTATTTATTTTCTATTTCCAACTTTGTTTTTACCAATTATTTTTCTTTTATAAAATTTAATTATTACCTAAAAATTATGTTGATTGATATTATTATTATACTAATAATGCCATATTAATTATTCTAATTCAAATTCTTGATCACTTTCCTATTATTTTACTTAAATTTCAATTATTACTAAATCTTCCTATTCTTCTCACATTTTTTATATTTCCTATTTTTATTTCAGATATTATTTTCAATTATTTTCCTTTTATGCAACTTTTGCTTCTATTTTTGTAACACAATTTTTTTTTCAAATTCTCAACTAAACTGATTCGCCGGTTTTGTCAAATTCGAATTGGTTATATCCGGTTCAATAGAAATACCATTTTTTGCACCTAAATCGGACCAGATTAGCCACCGGTTCACGGTTCAGCCGGTTGAACCGGCCAATTTGGTCCGATTTTAATAACATTGCTTATTACATATGGACATGGTGTTGCACCAACTTCAAAGCCACAATTATAACAATTTGATGTCAATACTTCGTCAGCATGGACGACCATCTCATCATGTTGACATGGACAAATTTTCAGTTTAATTAAATCAGAATGATGTTGATTAGGTCTTAGTTGTTTAGATTGTTTACTTGGGTCTTTAGCTCATTATGTTTTATTTGTTTTTTAGTTACTTGGAGAAGGGTCTAACTTTCTCTTATAAATAAGAGGGTTGACTCCTGATGATACAATGTTATGTCATCTTGAATTTTGGTTTCCTAGGAGAGGATATCTTCTTTGTTCTTCGTGAACTCCGACTTGGTTTGCGGATAATATCTTATTTGCAATTCATTAAATTCAATTGGTTTGATATTGATTCTTATGCACAGGTTCGTATATTGGTCGATATTTTCATTTTATTAATTCGTGTTTTTCGTGTGATTCATTCTTATTTTCCGTTTCCATTTGATTGTGGTTCGTTAGGACATGTTCCCTAACGATGTTCGTATCATTTGCTATCAGAGCTTAAGATTTTGGATTCTTGAATCTAATTATCTTTTCTTTTAGTTGTTCATAGAAATTTTAGGTTTTGAAAATAATATCAAAATCTGGTTTTTCTGTTTTATCAAAATCCCAAAAAAGGAGACAAGTTTTCAGTTGTTTATTGACCTTATATAGATAATCTATGCAAAACTTGAAGAAAAAAGAAAATCAAAGAAGAAAAAATTAAGAAAAAAAAGAGAAAAAAAGGAGTAGAGAGAATAAATTTTCTTTTTGACGTGCATGTTTTCACCCAAATTTCTCTAATCTCAGCCGTAAAAAAAAATCTATTTTCCCCTACCAAACTAGAATTTCTTTGAATCCTTATTTATTTCCATAATTGTTCTTTCCCTAAAAAATAATTTGAGTTGAATTTACCTGAAAAAAAATCTGAGAGGAATTTTGTTTCTTTCCAAAATTGTTCCTTTCTTGAAAAGAAAAGGTTTTGAGTTAAAATTTGTTTCATTTTTTGTCCAGAAACAAGAAAAAAGAAAAAGAAAAAGAAAAGGAAAAGAGATGTGACAAAACAAAGAAAGTTTTTAATATTGTCTTATTGTGAAAACTTTTGAAAAAAACACTTTGGAGAAAAAAAAAGAGATTCATGTACATTGTTGTTGACTCTTGCAACCTACATTGGGTCTAGTTTATTTTTATTAATGATCTGATATCGATATTAGTTACATCTTGTTTTAGTAATTGGTATTTTCTGTGGAATTTTAATTGAATTGTGGTTCTTTCACCTATTCCTTGTTGTGAGTTTGCTTATAACACCGAGGAGTAATCCACAGAGGTAAAAGATAGATTGTGAGATTATCTGAGAATAAAAGTCATTGTGTGATTTGAGTGCACAACTTTGTGACATTTCTGAGAGCACCACATGAGATTATTGTGAGGCTTCCTTGTTTAACATTTTATGCAAGATTTCGAAACATGGATACATATGTGGATGATATTGGCAATACTTATCATTTCTTAGTTGTTTTGCATTCTATACATGCACAACCCCGAAATTGAGTCACAATGAGAAAATATTTTTTGTGTTCATTGTCATTTCATGGATCGAGTTGGTGGGATAATAATTGACAGTCAAAGTTGTGTCAACCTTGCAAGCTACTACATGGTGGAGAAGTTGGGTTTACCGACCTTGAAGCACCCCAAGCCATTCAAACTCTAGTGGTTAAACAATGGATGAGAAGTTAAGGTGACTAAACAAATGCTTGTGTCATTTAGCATTGGTAAATACACTGAAGAAGAAGTATTATGTGATGTAGTTCCAATACAAATTTGTAATATTCTTTTGGGTCGACCATGGTTGTATGGCCGAAAAGTGATGCATGATGGAGCCACCAATCGTTACAAGCTTCGAAAAAAATGGCAAAAAGCACATTTTAGTACCATTGTCACCCCAAGAAGCATATCAAGATCAATTGCAACTTACAGAGCGTGTAGCAGCTTGCAACATCGAGAAAAAGAATATATCTGCACAACGACACTTAAAGAAAGCTAAAACTGAATGTCATATGGTAACTGAAAATGATTCTCAGAGTTGTGAGGAAGATAAATATGAAAAATTAGAGTGTTTTGAGATCAATAAAAGTGAGAAAGAGGAGAGCCACCAAATTTTTGAGTGTTTTGAGACCAACAAAAATGAGAACCACAACTTGAGTAACAAAAGTGAGAAAGAAGAGAGTCACCAAATTTCTGAGTGCTTTGAAACCAACAAATGTGAGCCAAAACTTGAATGATAAAAGTGAGGAAGAAACAATTAATGAGAGGAAAGATTTTGTTCTTGAGAGCATAAAAAAAAGACTTATGAATTTTCTAACATTAATCTTCTTTTATCTATTGTTGTCTTCTCCTTGCAGGATACAGAGGCTCAAGAACACTTGCATTCACACAGTACTACTAATAATAAAGCATGCGAAAAGGAGCTATCTTTGATTTGCCTGACTTCGAACAAAAGAAGAACTTTCTTTCATTATCTAACTTCTTGTTCAAGTGCTTTGAATCATAATTTTTTGAATTTTTATGTGTCTCGTATATTTGTGTTTGAGAGGAACAATATCCTAGTTCTGAGTATCTTTTAGTGATTGATTTTGATTTGTAGATTTTTCTAATAAGAGTAGCATAATTTTTATTAAAGATTATTCTTGTTGCTCTACTTGAAAATGTAAGACTTTTGGTTCAAGTAGTTCTCTGACTTACAAAGACCAATTGATTGACTATGGAGCTCCTTTGATAATTATGTCATCTGGATATTCCAAATATCAATTTCCAACCTCTGACATGATTGAGTATTTTAGTTTTGGAAAAATATTATTTAGTGATTCGAGGTTTATGTTGATTATATTTGATGATTATCGGATTGGTCATTTTGAAAGATTAATTTTGTGTGATTCTGAATTTTATAAGGTGCATATTGGTTCTTTATCATTGGATATATTCATGCTCATTATTTCCCATGGATTTGCCATACTTGGTATTCATAGGAAATTTATCTTTATGTCCATTGAAGATTTTCTGATTTATAGTAATCATTTGCGTTATTCTTTTAATAATTTAAAATATTTTCTATCTTTGGAGAATTCAGTTCAATGTTTTCATGAAGAATTAATGTTGGATCAAATTGATTCCATGATTTGAATGCATTTGATTTTGTTCATGCTGAATCCTTATTTTTTTGGAGTACATTGCACAATATGTTAATGCGTAGAGGAAGGTCCTCAAAATTTTGGGATTCATTTTTAAATGTGTCATTTTATCATGGACATAAAATCTTTCACCCAAGGGAGCGTGAGCTTCTTCCTTTCATCGGTCAAAACGGGCCATGTTATACTTTGAGGTACTTTCCTAAGCTAATCTTTTTGAAGAGGATGTGAATGATATGATTTCTGAAGCTACCATATTTAGAGTTGACATGAATTTATAAGTTGCCAAATTTGGGGATGTCATGAATTCAACAACTACTAACTTCGGACGTGCCAAATTTGAACTTGTCATATTTGAAGTTGATGATGCACCCTCTTGGACTAGACTTATTACACATGGACATGTTGTTGCACCAACTTCAAAGCCACGATTATAACAATCTGATGTCAATACTTCGTCAGCACAGACAACCATCTCATCATGTTGACATGGACAAATTTTTAGTTTGATTAAATCATAATGATGGTGATTAGGCCTTAGTTGTTGAGATAGTCTATTTGGGCCTTTAGCCCATTAGGTTTTATTTGTTTTTTTAGTTTCTTGGAGAAAAGTCTAACTTTCTCTTATAAATAAGAGAGCTGACCCCTGATGATACAATGTTATGTTATCTTGAATTCTGGTTCCCTAGGAGGTGATATCTTCTTTGTTCTTCGTGAACTCCGACTTGGGTTGCGGGTAATATCTTATTTGCAATTCATTTAAATTCCATCATTTGATATTGATTCTTATGCACAGGTTCACATATTGGTCGATATTTTTGTTTTCTTGATTCATATTTTTGTGTGATTCCATCGTGTTTTCTGCTTCTACTTGATTGTGATTCGTTAGGACAGGTTTCCTAATGGGATTCGTATCACTTTCTCTTTCTTCCATTCTATCATCCTAGAACTATGCCCAATTATTAGGAGAATGAGAATGAAACGAGGAGCGGTAGAGAAGATTAAGAGGACGCTGTTAAAGATCGAAGAACAACCCTACATGATTCGGTATGTAAATAAGTGGATCCCAATAGATATATTTTTCATGATATATAAATTGCATGTTAGGGTTCATGCTAGATATAATTGTTTAAATTGTTTAATTAAGTTATTTGATCCTTATTCAAGTGCCTAGATGAATAACTAATTCGGCCTTTATTATTGTATATGGGATAATTAAAACGACGACAGAACATGGACCGCGTCTTCTTCGACGTGGCCGGCATCCCTCTAAGACGACGCCGCGCATGTTGGTGCAGGTCCTAACGCGCCATGTTGACGACAAACATGGACCATGTCCACCCAGGACACAATCGTATCTCGACATAAAGAAACCTAGTGCCACCGTTTTCGTTGAACGTGGCTGGTACATCGGACATGGTTGACGTCACCTAACTCACGATCGAGTTTCAAAATAAAGTATTATTTTATTATAGTTTAAGATTAAAGATGAATGGCCCGCTTTGATCGCACACGGTCCGCCTCGCCAAAGAAGATGAATAGATGACCCTAACATCACGACCGTGAAAACAAACCTAGTTGATAACATTGTCGCATTGCCCAAACGCGTTGATTATTTTATTAAGAAATAGATGATGACACACTGCGACGAAAGAATGAACACGGTTGAAAAATCGCGCGTGTCCTAAAAGACTTATTTTAATATGAAGAAGATAATAAAAAGATGCAAAAAGACCATGCCTTCACCCGACACGACCCACATTATCTTGCTGAAACGACATGTTCGACTATTGCTATCAGCATCGAACACGGACTGTGTCCGTGTCCGACACGGCCCATGTTAATGCTGTTGGAATCACGAAATGATTATTTAAAATGATAATTAAGGATTAATTATGAGGACAAGATAAAGTGTCACCATGCTTCACCTAATTAAGTGTTGTGGTCGTCATATATTGATAAAGTTTTGGGAGCGCAGTGATGTTAAAGATATGACGAGAAGGGCAGCTGCCACCTAGTTTCTGTTGCTTGGCTTCTCCTCGCTCTACAACGAAAGAATTTCTCGAGCATCCTATGTGGTCATGGTTTGTGCACCTCCATTGACCTATGACGAGACCTCCAAGACTCATGAGCGATTCAAAGTCACCAAAGCAACACTCAAAGTCATTAATGGGATAAGACAAAGATAACCACTTGGTATAAATATTGCATTTGCATATTGCATTTGCATATTGCATTAAAGGATTAAGATTATTGATTGATGATAGCCATTGATGATTGAAGATGATAGATTGATGAAGTAAGATGTTTTAATGATAATACTAAAGTATGATCATGTGGAGTAATGGAAGTTTGGCTATAGCCATAGCTTACTCCCTAAGTAAAGATAAGTGTTGGAGTAATTGATATTTGACCTTTGGTCTTAACTTACTCCTTATATAATATATGCTCATAGTGATTGATGTTTGACTATCAGTCATAGCTCACTCTTGATGTTAAAGATCGATGATGAAGTAAAGTAAGTTAAGATGGAAGAAAGTAAAGTTAAAGATGATGCATGTAAAAGTATGAATGTATGATCAAGATGAAAGTATGCTAAAGATGATGAAAGAAAGTAAGCAATTGAAAAGGAATAATTGATATTTTGACCATACCATTAGCTTATTCCAGCTTTTTATTTATCATTTCATGTTTATCTATTGTCGCCTTACATACTAGGCTTCATAGATCTTGTGGATACTTCTTTTTCCTTGTATTGGATCCTGCAGGTGAATAGTTTGTAGTTGCAGGATGCTGGTGCTGCATGCGGTGACTGATGCTCGTGTTGGCTGACTTTGCACATGTCTAATGGTCCTTAGCGATGATGTCTCATTTTAGCATTTTCTATCCAGTTGTTATAGACTTTCTATCTAGATGTTACAGTTACCTTTTGAGACAATTTAATTGATTTAAGACTTCTGCATATTCTTCTTTATGTTATAGAAAGAGTTTTAGATTTTTAAAAAAATTAATTCTTCTGTATTTAGTTGGCCAAGTCGTGTTAGTCAACCTTTAAGTCAAGATATGTACGCATGTCGTAGCGCTCTCAAGAGGGCATTCTGCCACGTGGCGGGGTGTGCTTTTAGGGGTGTTACAAATGAAGTGAGATATGACAAGTGAAGCATTTTACTGTCTCTCTTTATGAAAAGGAGCCACTCCCTCCTTTTCATTCTCGTGAGAACGGGGATGGAGGCGGCGACCCCTTCAGAAGGATCGACAATGCTGCATTGTCGATCTTCATTATTTATTATTTTATTGATTATGCGGAGGAGAGAAATTTCTTATTAACAAATGTCGATGTAGCAGAGAGATAAATATGTTCACGTAGACTTGGAAGAGAGAGAAATGACATTCATGTAAGCGGGTTAACATGAAAAGGACGATAATAGGTCAAAATGACCGCACCTATAAAAGTTTCCAAATTTGATGATCATATGATTATAAAGTGAAGTTCAATGATCGTTTTGGGAAAATGTGTAAAGTTGAATGACCATTTATGAAATTTACTCGAAAAAGACATAATCGACAAGATTTTCAATAGTTCATATGAAAAGAATTTACGTTAAATATACTTCTCAGAGATGTATTTTGATTAAATATGTTTTGGTTTCAGATGTTCAATTATCCACAAAGAAATATTTACAATCGCTCTTACTAAAAGCATTAAGATTGAAAGTGATGTCTGTTAATCCTTATATAATTTTTGGTTCTTTTAGAGTGAGTGTCATGCTTGATCCTTTTTTCTCATTATGAATGTTTGATGTATTATAAGATATTCTTGCAATTTACATGAAATCTTAATATTGGTAATCTATTTTAGTATCAAACTAACATTGGTTAGTTGCAAAACATCGATCACGTACAAGTTGCATGCGCTTGCAATTTATACCTCCCTATTTGCCATTCTGCGTTGTGTTTAGGCTCATTTTAATTTTATAATGTTGTTGGATAGAGTCGTTGGAATTGCGTTTAGTTTTAGAAGCGATTGGTATACCATCTGCATTATTCAAAATTTGTTAAGTGTTTTTCCATTGAGCATTTCTTTTTGCTTCTTAGGTTTGTCCATCCTTGTATAATTTTTTCGATGATGTTAGAAATTAAAATAGAATGGTTTTTCTACCACACCAAGCCCTCATTCTATAGAATGGCTTGGTGACATTGATGGAGAAAATGATTTGTGACTTAGGTCCTTGAACACTGGTTACACTATGTATCTTTACCATATTGTCTTTATGAAGTTTGCCCAACTCTATGAAATGTGTTAACTTTATTGGACTATGTAAGTCTTCTATTTTCTCATGGCTTAATGAATTCATAACTTTCACTATCCTGCTTCTTCATAACTTTTGCCACTTTGTCCCCATCTGCACTCAACTCAAGGTTTGTGCTTATGAATAGTTACTTTTCATGTTAGAGATCCTTGATTAATCAGTCATTATCACTTGCTTTCCACAATTGGTTAAGATGCTTGGTTAATCCTAATTGTTTAAGATGCTTGTGTCCATTATCTTTTTGCATGTTATATCCACGTCCATCCCAATACAACCAAATTGGGCAGCCAACGATTTGTTCTTGGTTTTGGTAATAGTTTATTATGTTTTGTGGATACAGGTTATTGATTTGCTGCTATTTAAACTGTTAGACACGGCGCCATTCATGGGCCTTTTGGCAACCGCTCGTGCGGTCGTGTGCATGCATGGAACTGCTGCATGCAGTTCCATGGAACTGCACGGTGCAGTTGCATAAACTACATTGTGCAGTTGCCGGCAGTTGCCGAAACCGACTTGGGTGGCTTCTATAAGAAGAAGCCCACCGCCATAGAGTCGAGTTAGTTGCATTGACGTGCAGGTGCTGTCCAGACTTCGTTAGACCGTTGTACCCTAGATCGTGAACAAGTGGTCTTCTTCCTGCTATGATCAAAACTCCGACGACGGTACAAACACGACGACAGTAGAACGTGGAAGAACTAGTATTTTCGCTACGAGGTATTTATAATAACAAACTATTATAGTCCTTCTAAAACTTACAGTGGTATTAGAGTCACGAAAGTTTTTCTCATTCTCGTTATTTATTATTTTTGGCTGTGCAAATTAATTTAATTAAATTTGCACCTTCGGTTATATGACCATAATCGAAGAACGAAAAATCAAACTTTTTCGTTGTCAATTGTAATGTTATCAACAGAAGATACGGTACACTTTTTTTTATAATTTCTCGGATACATACTATTTTTTTAAAAAAGGACTATTCGTTTAAAAAAAGGAAAAAACAAACTGACATGTACAGGCCTGCGCGCTATGCATGTTGTGTGCAGGCGCGTGGGCCAAGGCCCGCAGCGTCGTGCGTT
>LTAE01006998.1:3951-23884 GCA_001647135.1 Pontederia paniculata
ATTAGGTCTTTAGTGCAGAGTATAAATGTAATCCTAAGAGTCTTGGGAACTAACTTTGACCAAATTTGTAAACACCGAGAGTTCTTAGAGCGAGAGCTATAGTTCCCCTTATGAGAAGGGTCCAAACGATCTTGAGCGATTACATGTAAGAGGTTGTCTCCTTGCCCTTAGTGCAAAGAAAGGAGAAAGTGTAAGGGAGCCTTCACCCTTTGAAGAAGGAGATAGTGAACTCCAAAGATCTCGTGGGAGAAGATCGGAGCGAGGACGTAGGCCAGGAGTTCGGCCGAACCTCGATAACAAACTCGTATTTGTGTTTTTCTCTCTACTCTCTTCTCTTGTGTTCATATTCGCATATATATGCTTCCGTTGATATAACACATCTAGGTTAATATTGAAAAAGAGTAAAAGATTTTGATACGCCAATTCACCCCCCCTCTTGGTGCCATCTAGATCCTACATAAGATTTGTGTGATTAACATTCTAAAGAGGAATAATACATAGTCTAGGGAATCCAATTTCATGCATCCCATATTTTCTTATTAGGTTAGATTGTCATCCTCAAAAGAAACACTTAATCTCTTAGGCTTGAGATAGTTGGCTCATTCTAAAAAGAAAGTCATATTTGTAAGAAATCTTAATCCTCTTAAGAGTTGATAAAACTAATTTTGATTAGATAAAATCTTATATTTCTCTAAACATTATTCATCCTGATCCAGTGTTTGATGTCATTCGATTTTTTGACGCTATTTTGATCATATCTTAACCATCTATTTCTAAATTTTATTTTATCTTTGTGAACAATCATTTTATCTCGAACCAATATATCCTTTTCATTAGTTTTGAAATTAGATTAAGGTAAAATACAATCCTCGTAAAAATAATTACTCAACTCATCTAACTATTACTTGATAATGACTATTGACTTGCTAATGAAATTTTTTTTAGGATATATTAGCACACATCAATTCCCCTTTCTAGTGCCCGAGGAAGGAGTTCATCAAGCTCTTTGCACTTCATCATAGTTGACAACAAGGTGCATAAGAGTTTCAAAGTTGATTGCTTGAGGAACTTCAAATTGAAACCATACCTTTTCACCAATTTCAACCCTATTGTAGTTGGACTAATTTTATTTTTCATTCTTAAATTATATCTTTTTTTAATCTCAATTCTAAACTTTAAAAAGTTAATAATTGTGTGAAATATTTTTCTCAATAGAGCACTAGCAAATTTCAGAGATGATCATCCAACTATAATAGTTGTATCTGAACTACCCTGCAAATTTTTTTACATAAAATTTTCCCCAACTCCATTTTTAATTTATACCTGTGATGTACTGATGATCAACTAGTGTTAACGAAATTTGGACAATCCATATTTAAATTTAAGGTTGAGATTGAAAATAACATAGCAAAAATTGAATTAATATTTTTTATTTAGCTAAGTTCTTAAACCATTCTTTGCCATTTAATTCATCTAGGCTATTGTCCTCTCCTTACCCAAACGAAAGGGAGATGTAAGAATAATAAAAAAGATTTGCAAAGAGGTCAATGGACAAGGAAATAAATTGTGACTCTATTAGACGATTTTTTTTTTCCTATTTTATTTCATATTTCTCAATTTACTCTGTCTAAAGTCAAAGCTCTACGCTACAAGTTGCATCATGCATCATAACACCTTCCTCCAATTATGTTTAAGAGTCCAGTTTGGCACATGGATAAAAAAATACTGATATAAATTATAGTACTAATAATTTCTTTTAGTTCTTTAAGTGTTTAAATTAGTTTAAAAGATAAGTAGTTATCTATTTGAATAAATGTACTGATAATAATAATAAATTGGGTACTGTTTGATAATAGAATTACTAATAAGTTTTTTTATAATCAAAAGACTCAAATGCCTTTAAATTTGTAAAATAAATATATACGGTATAAATAAAAATATTCTACTAATATGATTTAATATGTACAAATATTAATTTATAAATAAGTAATCAAATGGAAATAAATAAAAGAAAAAAAGAAGAATCTACTCCTTATTTTAGTGATCATAATTTTTTGAGTAATGAATAAATCTCATAGATGTCTAAAATTATTAGCATTTGATTAATTTAATTTCGGACGAGTGCGACAAAAATACATCTTGATCAAGATAGAATTTTTGAAATTCAAATTTGAGACTACTAATTTCTTCTCCTCTCATGACATAATCCGTTAATTGATTGTGCCAACAAATCTTGATTCAAAATAGATAATGTTGGAACGAGGATAAACAATGATGAAAGAGAAAGAATATTTTTATGTGGTGAAATATTTAGAAGTCTGAAGTTAATAAGCTAACTAGTTTGACAAAATAACTTATAAATTTAAAAAAATAATAAGCTGATGTCTCCTCCTTATTTTGTTTTACTTATAGGTTAATAAAACAATGACTTAATTTTTAGCAAACATGGAGAAAATTTTAAAATGAGCTTATCAGCATTGTCAAACATCCTTTAAAAATAATATATTCATTATTTTTTTATTTTTAATGAAATTTCCTTTTCATTTGGTTAACTACTTAACTTTATGAATAGTTTTCAAGAAAAATAAATCATTCGAAGTTATTTTTTTTATCATTTTTCTATGTTTGATAGTAAAATTATTTTTTCTCTTTATTCTCTTCTCCCACTTATATGATAAGTATATAACATCGATTTTAAAATACAAGAACGAAAAAATAAGGACTATTTTCTTTTTCATCCACTGAAATATAGCGTATTTTCCTACTTAATCCTAATTTTTCATATATTCACTTTGCTCTAGTGAATTTCTGATACTTTTACACTTAATTTTATTTCATTATAGACTATTTTATATTTTATTAATATATATACTTTTTAATGTAACTGTCCTTCCTCCCTCCTCTCTGTCATGAGAAAAAAATAATAATTGAATTTTTTTTTGAAGTAGCAAAACATTTGCAATTTTTTTTTAAAATATAAGTTTAAGAAAATATCTAAAATAATTAAAAAAAAACACTTATTTTGTCCTTTTATTTTTCTCACAAATTTGTTTTGTTTGGAAAGAGACATAAACGTTAACGATGTATCTCTAGAAGAAAATAGGAAAAAAAATAAGAGGGGCAAAGGCATAAAGCAGTCCAAGCTCCGAGCTCAGAGCACAGAACCCCAACAATGCGGTCTGGCCACGGCAATGCGGCCCTCCTCCTCCTCCGCCTCCTCTCCCCTTTGCTGCTCATCGCGGCGTCAATGGGCGGTGCCGTTGCCGTGGGCGTGAACTGGGGGCGGCGGTCCTCCCACCCGCTGCCGCCGGCGACGGTCGTCCAGTGGCTCCTGCAGGGCAACAATGTCCCAAGCGTCCGGCTCGCCGACGCAGATCCAGGCGCACTCGCGAGCCTCTCCGGCACCGGCATCGGGGTGACGGTGGGCATCCCCAACGAGATGCTGCGGGCGATCAACGCCTCCAAGGCCGCCGCGGCCGCCTGGGTCCACGACAACGTCACCCGCTACCTTACCGCCGCTGGCGGTGTCCGGATCGAGTAAGATACTCCTACTTATTGGTAATTAGAGCTCTTGTTTTGTTTTTTACTGTAATGCTTTGGGTTCTGGAGGAGGTTTTATGCCAGGGTTTATGGGATGATGGTGATAAATGGCTGTTCATGGTTTATACTGATGAGAAATATGAGATAAAGGTCTATGCTTATAACAATTTCGATCATCCAATTTTGTAACGCAGCTTTCGTGATATTTCTCAGAAATCTGATGGAAATTTAAGTTGTGAATAAATTGCGGAAGAGTGCTTCCATTCTCTGTCTTTCAAACAATGCCTTGTTCCTCATTAATATCCCCACATTGAGACCTTCAATTCTGAGCCTCCTATTAGACGCTTGTGCCAGAACATGCTGTGATTGGTGATATATTCTGCTTCTAGTGGTTCTGCAGTTATATATGTTAGTACCCATTGAGTAAGTGAATAAAATAAATCACTGTTGATCTTTGCATTGAACGTTTTTGTTCATTTCGATCTTTATTGCATTCTACTGCTATATACATTGTCATGATTTCATGAACAGATATGCCGATAGGCCATAGTTTATATTGTGAAATCCATGAAGTGCGAGGAATATTTTCTACTTTAAGTTGATTACATTTTATGTCTGATTTACTATTAAAATTTTACCTCTGGGTTTACTTGTATTCTCCATGACAGGCCAAGTAATTACCACCTTGGCTTTATATCTTAGAAAGTTGTTTTATTTTTAAGATCATTTAAGTACAGTTGTTAATACCCCAAAATTATAAACCATTCTTTGTTCATGATATTAGGTAGAAGCAGCATTATTGAAACGTACGGGTAAACTATAAATTCTCGCATGATTTTCTCAGTTTTGCCTAGAGCAAAATGCTCGGATATAGTAAAGGTGGGCTTCCGCCCCATCTAATGAATAGAAATAATAAAACCATGAATTGCGTGGGTAATGTGATTAGTACAACTTTTGCCTTGTCAAATGATGGGAACTTCAAGTATCTGAAAATGGTCAAATAAAGTATGTGGAATAGGTATAGATGTAATCAGCTAATACCAAATAGGTTATCTCACCTGAAGATTTCAACTGTCAACCTAAGCTGGTCTCTGCATTCTACAATGGGGCACTTGAGTGATGAAAAAACATGCTGAATCTTATAGCAAGTTTCATGTTTGTGGTTTCATTTTTCCTTACCTTTTAGGTAGGACATCTTGATTTTGTGTGCAGATTTGAGACTGGTAAGTGAAATTGTAATCCTGTCTTCAATGGCTTACTATTGTGATTCAACCCATTTATGTATTTCAGGTATGTCGCTGTTGGCGACGAGCCATTTCAACTCAGCTATGGGCAAGTGTTTGAACCATTTGTACTCAGTGCGGCAACAAATATTCAGCAGGCCTTGAATTCTGCAAAGTTGCCAAACAAGGTGAAAGTTGTTGTCCCATGCAGCTCTGATGCTTTCCTATCTGACTCTGGTCTGCCATCCAAGGGTCACTTCTGGCCTGGCCTGAATAAAACCATGATTGAACTCCTCTCATTTCTTACCAAGTCTGGTTCACCGTTTGTGATTGACATTAATCCTTTCATGAGCCTTCAACAGAATAAGAACCTTTCTTTGGACTATATTACATTTCAAACAAAGTCCCATCCGGTGAAAGATGGTCCTAATAATTATGACAACTACTTTGATGCAACTATCGACACTTTAGTTTCATCTTTGGCAAATATTGGTTATGGTGACATAGACATAGTAGTTGGAAAGATTGGATGGCCTACAGACGGAGCAGTAAACGCCACCCCTGCGATCGCCCAGACTTTCTTGCATGGACTCATTGGTCACTTACAGAACAAAGTTGGTACCCCTCTTAGACCAAAAAGGCTGCCAATCGAGACCTATATTTTGAATCTTTTAGATGAAGATCAACTTGGCATAACCGTTGGAAATTATGAAAGACACTTGGGCATTTTCACATTTGATGGCCAAGCCAAATATAATGTGGACCTTGGTCAAGGATCAAAGGCTTTGGCCAATGCTCGTAATGTGGACTACCTTGCCACTAAATGGTGTGTTGTGGACAACAATAAAGACTTATCCAATATTTCTGCTGCTGTGTCAGCTGCATGTTCAAATGCTGATTGCACTGCTTTGTCTCCTGGAGGATCTTGTTATGGTATTGGCTGGCCTGGAAATGTATCATATGCTTTCAACAATTACTTTCAGCAGCATGGTCAGACAGCTGATAGTTGTGATTTCAGTGGGCTAGGATTAATAACCACTGTTGATCCCTCTCTAGAAAGCTGCAGGTTTACTATAGCACTTCAGACATCTTTTGCTGCCTCTAGTAATTGGGGTCAAGTTGTATGTTGGAAACGAATTGTGCTTCATGTTATCTATGTTGCTTTGTTTTTCTTTACCTGCATCTAGCTTTTAATTTTGTATTTGTAACGGATCCTAGGAGTTCTCTAAGTATTTTCGTTAAATTTAGTCAACTTGGAACTGCTTGTTGAGCTTCAGCTGTTTGGTCTTTGTAGCAACTGTAAGGAGATGATCCATAAAAAAACTTGATTCACTGAGGTTATCTCTATAACAAAAATCAAGTGTTTCAGTTCCACACGTAGTTTGTTGTCACCCAACCTGAGATTATTGACATTGAGATGCAGCAGGATTGTCAATCTTATGCCATAACTTTAGTGGTCTGCTTCACTGCTTCATGATGAACTATCTTGACACAGGACATTCTCAAAAGCATATTGGAATTGGGCATGAGACTGAGATCGAGACATTTGATTATACTGAAAATTAGACGATTCTCTTCTTTTTTTCCCCCAAAAAAAAACGGGTTATTGTATAGTAACACGAACTTCAGATATTTGAATTTTCTTTTGGGGTGACAAAAGGAGCGGGCAAAATAAAACGAACAATTTTATTCTTGTTTTAAAATGTGAATATTGGCCTTAATAAAGCAAAAAGTCTTAAAAAACTGAAACGCTTGAAAACTCGATCCAGTTCGACGTATTTTTTTAATATTTAGAAAGTTATGTGTTTTTTAAATTTAAGAAGGCCATCCGAAAAATTCTTACGTAATTGACATTATATAAAAAAATATTATTTCTTTTATATTTCGAATATATATTGTCATATAAACAATTGCCCAATTAATACTTAAGTAAATACATATTATTAAAACTTATATAAGCTACAAATTATTATGATATTAAAATATAAAACATGTTATTCTTATTAAGTTATAGGATAAATGAATTACATAGTATTATCATTAATATAAAATTCAAAAATATAGCAGTTGTGGGAAAAAAACCGACGCCCGGGAGATGCCCCTGCGCGACGGCGAGATGACGGCGTCGCTCGGGCTCTTGTCGTCGCATCTCTCCTCTTGGAATGTCTTCTTCCCTTCGTAGCCAGCTTCTACTGCTGCTTCTGCGGCAGCGGCAGCGGCGGAGGCGCAGGATGCGAGCTCAGGCGTTCGCAGTCGCAACGCCACTTATGACCACCGATTGGCCTCTCCGTCTATTAAGTATACGCATGGTGTTCTCAGAGAAGATTGGTAAGCTCCCTGAAGCCCTCTTCTCTCTGCTTATTTTTAGCCATGTATTAGGAGCTGCTTTAACGTCTTGATAAGAAAGAATTATCTGCGGAAATGAAAGTCTGATGAAATGTGTACTCGTTATGTTTGTTATAATTCCTACGAAGAAACTAATTCCGTAAAAGCAAAACAGGATGTTTCATCACTTCCGGAAATTGAAAGAGGAAAAGAACAGTGCAATAGTCAAAAGAGAGACCTTAGTTTTTCAATTGGTTTGCTCATTCCCTTCCATTCCGAAACTTTTCGATCACTTTGTGTGAAAATTGTGATGTGAACTGAATGTAAACTCCCAAAAATAAATAAAAGCCCATAAACCTAGATAAGCCCAAGACCCAACTGGTGTCCTGGGGGACAAAATAAGCCATCACTCATATTTTTTACAGCTTCTCATTCTCTCTTCATCTCTTCTCCCTATTATGGTGAAAGACCCGAGAAAGTTGATGCATGGTTGGAGGACGTGTCCAATGTCTTCAAGTCTATGGACTATGAGGTGTAAAGAAAGGCGATCTTCACTATTCAACAATTGTTTGGTGAGGCCAAGAATTGGTGGAAGACAGCATTGAGGACCAAGTTTCATAATGAGGAGTTCATCCCGTGGGATCTCTTTGTGAAAGAATTTTGAGAATATATGCCTTTCCTCACGTACTTAAAAGATCAAAAGAGGAATGAGTTTTTGTATCTTCAACAAAGGGACATGAAGGTGGATAAATATATGATCAAATATATCAAGCTAGAGAAGTATGCAACCTTCAAGAGATGTAGAGGGCAAGGGTAAAGAGGTTTATCAATGGACTCGAGCCTGATTTAAGGACTAAGGTGATAAATGGTCGATGTGAGACCATAAATGAGCTCATGGAGTTGGCCACTGATTTAGAAAAGGACTTTAATGAGAGAGCTCAAGCTTCCAATGGAAAGGACTCCTAATAGTCTCAAAGAGCAAAGAAAGATCAAGAAGCCTTACAACAAACCACATTATAAGAAGGAAGAACCCCAAGTGAACAAGGGTGCTAGCAAGCAATTTGGAAATTTCATGGTGCATAATGTCGTTTGAGGATTGGTGTGTGGTTCCAATGTGGCAAAGGACATTATGTAAATGATTGTCCGGAAAGGAGACCCGATTTCAAGGACAAGGAAAGGGGCAAGCAAGATTATCCACATCAAAAGACCATGGGAAGAGCTTACAACATGCATGCCGATGAGGCCCTTCAATCCAATGAAGTGGTCCAAGGGATGATTCTTATTGCGGGACACTATACACAAGTTCTTTTTTATTCTGGAGCTACTCATTCTTTTGTGTCTACCATTTTCTCTAAAATGCTTGGAGTGAAATCTAATATTATTTATTGTCTTTTAGAAGTAACAACTCTTATGGATACAATATCAACTAGGGAACTGCAACAAATGTGCTATTATGGTTGAAAGGTTGAATCTTATCATAAATTTAGTTGTCTTGCCCATGACCGACTGTGATGTAATCTTAGACATGGATTGATTATCAAAACTATGATACTTGTATCATGTGTAGAGAAAAGAAGATATTGACAGAAGCATCTAAGGAACCCCATGTAATTATCTGAGGAACCCTATCGAGTGTGAGAAATATACTTATATTTGCCATGAAAGCCACCAAGATGTTGACAAAAGGATGTAGGGGTTTCTTCTTAGGACTGAAGTCTATGGATGTTGTAAGGGAGTTCATAGATGTGTTTCCCGTGGACTTATCGGGATTACCACCTCATAGAGAGATTGATTTCACAATCAAGTTGCTACCGAGAGTGGGGTCAATCTCAATAGCACCTTATAGAATGACACCGACCGAGATGCATGAGTTGAAAATCAACTACAAGAGTTGTTCGATAAGAACTTTATTAGACAGTGTGTCACCATAGGGTGCACCGATCTTATTTGTCAAGAAGAAGGATGGCTTCCTAAGGCTTTGTATCGACCACTGAATGTTGAATAAGGCAACAATCAAGAATAAGTATCCTTTGCCGTGAATTGATGATTTGTTTGATCAACTACCATCGGCGTCGATATTCTCAAAGATTGATCTCCGAAGTGGATATGATTAGTTAAGGATTGCCCAATAAGATACTACTGAAAACCGTTTTGTGGTCAAGGTATGGACATTATGAATTCCTCATTACCTTTTGGACTAATGAATGCCCTTATGAAGATGATCTTTGGGTCATACTTGAACAAGTTTGTGATGGCATCTTGATCTATTCGTCGAGTCCCGAAGAACATAAAGAGCATTGAAAGATTGTATTAGGGACACTAAGAAGACACAAGTTATATGTTTAAGTTTTCCAAATGTGATTTTTGGTTGAAGAAGATTATGTTTTTTTTTGAGGGAATGAAGAAGATTATGTTCTTAGGACACATTGTGTCAAAGGAGCGCATTATGATGGACCCAAGTAAGATAGAGGTTGTTGTTGATTAGAATAGGCCAAAAAATGATGATGGAAATTCAGAGTTTCTTAGGATTAATCAGATTCATTTAAGATTTATCCAAGATAGCATCCTTTTTGACTTATTTGACAAGGAAATGAGTGAAGTTTGAATGGACACCTAAGTGTGAAGTGAGTTTCTTAGAACTCAAAAAGAGACTCATAACCACATCCGTGCTCACTATTCCCTCGGGAAGTGGAGGATTTCTCGTCTATGGTGATGCTTGTGGCAGGTTGTGTGTTAATGCAACGTAGAAGAGTTATATTCCATGCGTCAAGAGCCAAGACAACTAAAGAAGTATGAAATGAACTACCCAACTCATGATTAAGAGTTGACGGTGGTTGTCTTTGCTTTGAAGATATGACGACACTATTTGTATGGAAAGACATTTGAGGTGTTTATGAACCACAAGAGTTTAAAGTATGTGTTCTCACAAAAGGAATTGAATATGAGAGAACGAAGATGACATAAGTTTCTTAAAGATTATGAGTTTGCTATCATATATCACCCGGGGAAAGCCAATATCGTGGTGTATACATTGAGTAGATAGTGTTGATGACACTTCATGTGATACAATCAAGTTTAGTGAGAAAGATCATTGAAGCTCACAGAAGGGATTCAGAGTATTCCTACATGATTTCTCTATGCAACAAGGAAACCACTAGTTTCACTTTTTGCAAAGATGGTGCTATACGATCTAAGGATCATTCATGGGTTCCAAATGACAAGGCTCTAAGAATAGAAATCTTGGATGAGTGTCAATTCGAGTTCACTATCCATCTCGGAAGTACCAAGATGTTTAAAGATTTGCAAAGAAGTTTTTAATGGAAAGACTTGAAGATGAAGATTGCCAAGTATGTGTCAAGATGCCTTGTTCGCCAACAAATTAAGATGGATGGAACAACAAAGACTATCCGTGTTGTTTCAACCTTTGGAATTACCAGAATAGAAATGACAAAGTATGTCAATGGACTTTGTGATGGGATTGCGAAGAACTACGGGGCGCTTCTCTAGAGGTGATGTAATATTAAATTACTTGGATCCACTGGATTGCCTTGTTTACTTGCGTCAGGTAATGAGCAATTTGTATTAGCTAGGCAATCTAGATTGCCTATAAAAATATAGCCAATCTGCATTGCCACTTCAGAGGGAATATGCATTGCTACTTCAGAGACAATCTCATATATTTTATTTACCATTTTTGTCCAATCAAAACAACCTATATCCTACCACAAAAAATCCTATGTATCTTTTATTCATAGTCGCCTTCTCCGTAGACTTCCTTTGAGTTCAGCTTCAAGGAGGTATCTTTTCTTCCTATTTTATTCTTTCTCTATCTCTGTGATTTTGCGACTCATGACTCATGTGAAATATATGTTCGTTTTTTCTTCTACTTTGGAGTTTATTAACGTGACATTATCAGGTGGTCTTCACAAGGATAATGTTTTCTCTTTTTTGTTTGGACGTGATCGTTTTTAGTTGATCTATGGTTTTTGTGTTGTCATTTATTTTGTGTGTGTAGGAATTGGCAAAGAAGTGGATAGCACATGATCTACAAAATTTTTATATGTCGATCATCACAAGTAATTATTTTAGATTTATTTTTTGAAACACATTTTTTTTCTCTGTTCAACACTTGTATTTTTTAGGCTTACTGTTTAGTTCAAAAAGAGGCACCAATATTTTTTTAGGTTTAGTGTTGGGATCAGAGAGAAGAAATTTGCAAAATTTTTTTGGATACCTTGTAATTTATTTTGACATTTTATAAATATATTGTAAAACATTTTTTTTTAAAAAAAAGACTTCTTATTATACAATTTACCCAAACACCTCATTAATATTTTTTATGATCATTTTTGTCGCTTGTCAACATATAATGAGATTAGTAATTGGGAGCAACGATAAATATAAGTTGGTCATGAGATGTCAACAAATATTTCATTAATAATATCATATATAATATTTATTGTCATTTTCTTTATTATTTTAAAGAATTACATGTATAGGATTTATTAAGCTATTGCAAGTAGTAATTTGTGCTGTGGTAATTTCTTTTGTTCATATCCAGCGGTGAACATTAGAATGGACGAACTAATGACAAATGAGATGCAACGACAGATGAAACTTTTGCTTGTATTGCTTATTGACCTTCAGGACATCATTGGGCTTTCATTTGTTAGGTTACAAGGACAAGCGAAAAAAGACGAACGAAGAAGAATAAGCGAAGAGCATGGACCACAATTTATTAGATACATAAATATAAGGAGGACTATTTATGATTCTGATTTAGCATGCATCGAGAGTACACATATGGATAAAAGGACATAATTTATGTGATATGTTGAGAATCATTGGGAAGCTATCAAATACAAAAATATGTGTGTCGAACAAATGGTTGCAATGTTTTTAGTTATATGTGCTCATCATAAAAATATAGAATAGTAAAACGAACAACTTGTTATGAGCGGCGCAAGTGTTAGTAGACAATTTACTACAATATTTGATTTCTATCCTTCTATGTCACTAATTGCTACTAAAGAAATCAGAGTCTGTGCCAGAAAATTCAACTGATTACCGATGGAAATGGTTTAAGGTAAAGTTTGAAATGTCTACATATTATTTTTGTATTAAAGAAAATAATATATTAACTAAATATTTTCTTTGATTTAGAATTGCCTAAGTGTTTTAGATGGAATATACATTAAATGCACTGTCACATACATTGAAAGCCCAGGTACATAACAAGAAAATGAGAAATAACAATGAATGTATTAGGTGTTTGCAGTCAAGATATGCAATTCATATAAATCGTATGATTTTTTTATCCATTGCCCTCATAGAAAATTTCTGCAAATAAGTTCCACCTGCTTGATGATAGAAAGGGGTAACTAAAAGGACGAGACTGCAGTCATGTATACATGGTTTGCACTAAGAATCGATTTCAACAGTTCAAGTATGCCGACAAATGAGAACGTTGAGTGTTCAGTGTGATTATGGAGGAACTGTAGTACTCGCCAAAAACTGCAAGTCACTTAAAAAAAGGGGGAGCGGGTTTTACCTAGGTGGGAGGGTCTACAACCAGATGGTAGAGTGATGAGAAACGCAATATCTAGACCTGGAGGTTTAAAATTGCTCCATGGTAGAAAACTTTAAAAAATAAGTATAATCAACATAAAATATTGATTTTAATATGATTTTCTTTTTGATAGGTTATTATTATTTATTCGATGCTAGATATACAAATGGAGAGGGATTTAACACCATTCAGAGGGCAACACTATCATTTGAATGATTGGGATCAACAATTTAGAACACCACATGAATTCTATAATTATAAACATTCATCCACAAGAAGTATTATTGAGAGATGCTTTGGATTTCTCAAGATACGATGGGCCGTTCTTAGAAAAAATATGTTTTTATCCCATTAAAACGCATGCAAAAAATGTTTATGTACGTGCTTTATTTTATAATCATATTAGAAGAGAAATGTTTGTTCATTCAATGGAGAATGAAGTACCACAAGTTACTGCATCACATGAAGATGGTATGCAAGAAGTTTACATAGATCATGTTGCAAGTTGAGATGTTTGGAATCAATTTAGGGACAATTTAGTTCAAGATATGTGTAATTTATCTAGGGCTTGAGCTATTTAAATTATAATGTTTTGTTATTTATTTTATTATTTTCGATCTATATAATGTGGTTGGAGACTAGATGTAAACAATTGATATTTATGTACTATGATGTTTATGTGCATTATTTTGCTTCATTTATATAATTATGAATTATGTTTATAGAAGATTTTTCTAATGATTTAATATATTGCCTGTGCATACTAAACGAAGTAATTCGGATTGCTTGTTATATTGCTCATGCATAATAAACGAGGCAATGTAAGATTGCTGATAATTTAACAACAAATAATCTTTGTGAAAGGCAATATGAATTGTTAGCAATTTTAAAAGGCAATGTAGTGAACGTCTCCTAAGAGTAAAAATGACTTAACATGGGTAATTGTGGAAAAGTTTAACAAAGTTGGCTCACTTTTTATCTATGAAGGCAAGTCAATCAATGGAAAGTTTGTTGAATTTGTATGTGAAGCAGATCATTCGACTTCATGGGATTCGCACATCCATATTGTTAGATAGAGATCCAAGGTTCACCTTAAGGTTTTGAAAAAGTTTGCAAGATGCTTTTGGAACAAGGCTAAACTTTAGCACCATTTTCCATCCGCAAACCGATAGGCAAAGTGAGAGGACAATCCAAACGTTTGAAGATATGTTGAGGGCTTGTTCATTAATTGACATGGTAGTTGGGATACTCACTTACCATTAGTGGAGTTTGCATATAACAATAGATACCATTCAACTATTAAGATAGCCCCATTTGAAGCTTTATATGGAATGCCATGTAGGTCTCCTTCATGTTGGATGGAAATAGGAGAAAGAAGACTCCTTCGACCACAACTAGTGCAAGATTGCTCTAGTAAGGTCGACTTGATCAAGAAGAGAATGTTAAAGGTACAAAGTAGGCAAAAGAACTATGCCGATCAAAAGAGGAAAGAATAAATCTATAGTGTTGATGAGTATTTGATGTTGAAGACCTCGCCAATGAAAGGGGCAATGCGTTTTAGCAAGAAAGACAAATTGAGCCTAAGATATGTTGGACCTTTTGAAATCAACAGGAAGATCAGTGAAGTGGCATACAAGTTAACATTACTACCTTCATATGCAAAGATACATGATGTTTTCTGTGTCAATGCTTAAAAGATATCACCATGATGATGCTAATGTAATAAAAGTTGAAGAGCCATCAAGGAAATGAGTGGAAACACCATCAAGGAAATGATACTACTTGAAAACTTGAGGATGAAATGAAGAAGTTGTTGCATCTATTCGATAAGTCTTTATGATTATGCAAATTCAGTGACGAATTTATTTAAGGGGGATAGGATATAGACCCCCAAAAATAAACAAAACCCCATAAACCCAAATTATCCCAAAACCCAACTTATCTAATAAATGGTGACAAAACCAACTATCACTCAATTTTTTCATCTTCTCACTTTCTTCTTCTCTTCTCCCTATGATGGCACACCTCAAGAGCTAAGATTTCGAAGAAGGTATTTACCATTGATGTAGCTTAAGAAGACTTTGGAGAGTAGCTTGGGGCACCAAAGGAAGGGGAAAGAGACATTGGAGCTTCACCGAGTGAGGGAGGAAGAAGATAGAAAGGAAAGGAACCTAAGCTAATGTATGTAGAGGGGATCTAATTCTTCATTTCTTATCTCAAGACTTTGATTTGGTTATTATAATGACTCATTGTTCTTATAAATTAGAAATGTAGCAGATGGTATATAGATTAATGTATGAATGATTATGTTCTTTTCTTATCAAATTATGATACTATGGGTCATATGATGATTATTATGACTATGTTATGTTGTTATAATGTTCAATTGATCAATGTTATAATTCTCCCATGTTATTGAAATCTAATGATCTGAAAGATATCAGATATTAACTATAGAATGTGTATATGAACTATAGATTGTAATCTAGACCACTTGTACCCAAATTTCACATTTTCTATGCATATTGGAGCATGTTATGAATGCTAGAATGCATGGAATTTATAGATGTGAAATTGGACAAGTTTGAAATGAAATCAGGTTGAATTAAGGGACAAAAGTGAGCACTAGTGGCTCACTACGGGAAGCTCGTAGCGAGAAGTTCCCATGCCGCAGCGAGTCGTCTCTGGCTGGAGCCACCCAAATTTGTGCTCATCCATAGTGCCTCACTACAGTTGAACCATAGTGGAGTTTGGCTCACTATGCTCTAATCGTAGCGAGCTCGAATACGAACGTAGCGCACTTTCATCCGCCCGTAGTGACCTTGTTTCAAACATAGCGCGTTTTAGTTAAACATAGCCGCTCACAGGCTTTTATGTTACATTCTAATTATTTTATTTACATGTGCTATGGTGCTACCTTAATTGCTATTGATCAAATATGTATATTTCATGCCTTAGGATAGAAAACATTACTTGATGATTGTCAATCATCTAAACATCGAAATGCATGCAAATCAATAATTATGTTAGAATATACAAGAATGATGGCTATGTTTGACGTAATGAAAAGAATACGAAGCTTTGAGGAACTTAATGTTGACGCATTAACGATGGGGGAAGATATTTTGACACTTCTCAAGAAAATTATGTCTTTCATTAGCAATAGTGTCTGAACTTCCCATATATAATCCCAAAGGGAGGGTCGACCTAGCTAACCATGTTTATGTGTTGATGTTATCCAAGACTCCTCGAAGTTAGAGATAGAAATTCGTGTGTTCTCGTGCTAGTCAACTATGTTTGACCGTGCTTGTGTCCATGCCGTGTCTGAAAAAATTGTGTTGTGTTGTGTCGTGCTAAAATTGGCATCCGCCCGACTCGCCTCGAATTCGTTCGTGCCGAACATATTGTGTCGTGCTAGATCAGGTTGGGTCAAGAAGTGATTTTTCTTTGTTAAGAGCCCTACAAAGCAAAAAAAATATAAGTAATCAATTATAATTTGAAAAAAGAACAATACAATATTTTAATAACACAAACCTATTTTTCAAACCCAAATTATAATGAACATAGACAAGATCATTCAATCTCTTATGTTCTAACTTATTTCTTTTCTTTGAATGTATCCTTTCAAACATGCTCTAATTTCTTTTGGAACCAGAAGATGATGCAATTTGACTTAGCAATTGAATTACCAATTGTGATACTAACGGAGCATTAAATACAAAATTGCGCCACCATTGATCTATCATAGAAACAATACAAAATGATTAATAACTCTAAACACATGAACTTACTAACACAAAGAAGTTAAAAATAATAATAAATGCAAAATAAAAATTTACCAGGTTTCAATTCTTTAATTGTCTCAATTGCTAAGTGATACCAAAGCTTAACATTCTATCATAATAGAACCAATTTTGTTTCAAAAATTTCGTTTTTCGATGTGTGACAAGTGTATTTTATACATCAAGCCATCCTTGTTGAACCTCTGGTTTGATACGAATGTTCTTTTTGTCATAAAAAATGCAGGATTTAGAAAATATGCCGCACAATGAATCTTTCTACGAGGTTGATTATCCCATCTATTTTTGATGATTCTTGTACAAGACTTATACAATGATTTCTTATTCATGAATATTTGCTTAATTGTTTTCTCCACTCTATAGATGCCATCATACACATAACCAAGAGAAGGTCTATCATCACCATCAACAATTCTCAACAATCGAACCAAAGGAGCTACAATTTGCACTATAATACCACAATCATTCCAAAATCTATTATTCAATACAATGTTAATGACAACCTTTGCTTTCTTATCCTTGTAATATCTTGAACTTGAGAAATCTATACTTATCACCAAAGTTTGCAAATCAAGCTTGTGATCATGTATACTCTTTGATGCAATAAATGTTGTTGCAAAACGAGTTGCTTCAGGACGTAATATTTCAGTTCATTTTGATCTTTTCCTTAATCAAGCAAGCCAAAAAGGATGATTATAAACAAACTTTGTTACCTTAGATACTTTTTCTGTCAAGTTACTCGCAAACTCCATTTTGCCAATATCTCCTAATAACAAATTCAAATAATGTGCAACACAAGAAGATCAAAAGATTGTGGGATACTTCTAATACAACAATCTACCTGTGGTTTTATAATTTGCAGCATTATTAATAACTAAGTGCACAACATTATCTACTCCAGCAAACTCAACCAAATGCATAAATAAATTACAAAGAGTTGTGGCATCCTTGGCAATATCAGAAGCATCAACTGATCTAACTAAACAACTTCCTTTGGGAGAATAAATAAGAAAGTCGATTAGTTATCTATTATTTTGATCCTGCCAACCATCATCCATAATAATGCAATCAGTTTCTTTCCAAGCATTTCTAAAAGTCTCAATCGATAATCCTACCTCAATGTCATATAGTAATTTGGTTCTGATAGAATGATAAGAAGGTCCACTATATCCTGGACCAATAGCAGCAATAACATCTATCACGGGCTGATAATAAATTGAATTTGCACAATTGAATGATATGCAACAATCATAAAAAATCTAACAACAACCAAATTAGCTCAATATATATCATCTTTACCTGCCATAGCACTTTTATTGGAAGATTGTGCACCTGGAGTAGTTCTTGGAGCAAAAAAACTATTCACATTAGCACTTCTCACATCCAAATTTAATTGCTCATTTGAATTGTCTTCTCCTCTTTGATCAAGTGCTCTTTCTTTGGATCTAGAAGCAACTTTTAATTGCTCTGCAAGAAGAGACTTCACCTCATAACTAACTTTTTCATCCTATGTATTCCTCCACCTTTGAAGACTTTTGTACAATACAAACATTTCAACCATCTTTTTCCTTCTGAATCAAAAGTAATTTGACAATGTTCCCAAGTAGGATCAGATTTTAATCTCACTAACTGAGTGGTAGCGAGCTGATTGTGTGCTTGTCGCTATTGTTTGAGAATCACCAGCACTACTTCCAGCCGATGGCATATCTTATTCCTGCGGAACAAAGCATAACAATCATTATTGTAACAATGACTCATTATTGCAATATTAAAATCAGTTATAGCAGCTATCACGGGCCGTGATGGTACATTACGAGCCGTGATATATGAAGACCATATGCTGATGACGTCTATTATGGGTCGTTATGTGAAGTCACGACCTCAACAGAGCGGCGTTTAATCCATTACGGGTGGTGACGAAGCATTACGGGTCGTTACTTGTCAACCTGCGGGCCACAACGCTCCATCACGACGTCAACAGAGGCTGCTCAACTTGAAGATCAGACCGTTACGGGTCGTGAAGACACATCACGTGCCGTAAGTCATAATATGCAAAGTTCAGAACCATTCAGCGCCCGACTTACGGGTCGTGATTACATATCACGGGCCGTGAGAAGATCAACTGTTACAGACAGCGCGTAACGAGCCATCATGTAGTGTTACGGCTACTGCAAAGAGCATCAACTCATATTCACGGAACTTCACGAGCCGTAACTTCATGTTACAGGTCGTTACGCCAGTATTCACGAGACGTTATCAGAAGTCACGACATTAACAGGAATGCCACCATCTGCTAATCATTACATTGCGGGCCATGACCTGAGGTCACGGGCCATAAGTCTTTAAGAATGTTGGATATTACTGGATCAAAACCCGAGTTACGGGCCGTAAGATGTTGAGCAGAGACGCACCAAATAGCTTACGAGCTGTAAGACATCATTACGGGCCGTAAGATGTTGAACAGAGATGCACCAAATAGCTTACGGGCCGTGATACTCTGTCATGGGCCGTGATGAAGACATATACGATGATACACTTATGAATTCGAAGTGGTTCGACGGCCAGGAAGATGCTGGTTTGATCTAAGACTTTGAAGATCCAATTTGAGAGTTATCTTGTTTGACATGAGGGTTATTTTTATGAGGTTTCAATCACCATCCTTGGTCGAAAGAGTTTTGATCTAAAGGCTCACACGAAAGCTCTACTTTCAGCCCTAGAAACCTTAGAGTATAAGAGGCTTCGTCTTCAACTTGGGAAAGTATGCTAGAAAAAGTCAACCTGCACTTTGTAGCCAGAGAATGAAGGATTGCTCCCGAAGGGCTGCTGGACAAAGAAGAGTTCGATCGGAGGCAATTCGGAGTAAGGTTGCAAAACCCGACCCGACCATCGACCCGAATTGGTCCTCGGGTCAGGTCGGATCGGTCGGACCGGTTGAAGGTTGGCAATAATATAATATGAAATAATAAAATGTACTAAATCAAGATACATAATACCACATAAACCATAAAACATAAAAAATTATTTGTGAGAACTCACAAATTCACAACACAAAAAGTATATAGCAAAATCAAACACAAGTTCTAACTAATAATACCATAAGCGCTAATAAAAATTCACAATGCATAGGAATGCACCATGAAATACAAGTTCCAAATAAAAACATCATAAGATAAGTGCTAACAAAAGTTCACAAAATATCATAAGATAAGTGCTAACAAAAGTTCACAAAATATCATAAGATAAGTGCTAACAAAAGTTCGCAACACATAAAGTTTGTAGCAAAAGCAAATACAATTTCTAATATCATCATAAGATGATTGCGAAGTTCTTATCAACATCAATCTTTTCTTCTACTTCTTTTTCAGTGATATTCAAATTTAGGAAAAGAATCCAAATTATATTCTAAATCTTCAACATTGTGTTCTTCCATATCACCTGAAATAAAATATAAATAAAAAGAGTCAAATCTAAATTTC